>ML413811.1:109268-123743 GCA_005239525.1 Nicotiana knightiana
GTCTCTATCAATCATGAACACTCTATCTACCATAAATCTCTCTCAAGTAATTATGATAATTTACTAGACGCACTCTCTCAAGTTACGCTAGCTAGATTGCATTACAGTTCACTTTAGATTGCACCCCAGGTATCGTTATCTCTAATCCAACCTCCAAACCCTCGGTTATGACTTTTGCCTATACTCCGGAGTGATGTTGTTTAAAAAACTACCTAAATATGCACTCTCTCTCAAGTAGATACATAATAAATAGGAACAGTTATTTGATGGCCATTCAATTAACTACAACAAGAACGTAGTTGAACAAATAGAGATTAATCAACCAATTGGAACTATATTAATAACACAATACGTTTATCCCTCAACGGGTTCTACCAAAACCATAGGTTAAAGAAGTTAGCTAAACAAATTCATAAGAATAAAACCCAAAATAACTTGCATAATTAAACTACAAAGTAATGAAGAAAATATGTACAAATTGATGTTTTTCCATCCGTATCCTCTTCTAATATGTTTAGGGAGGACCCTAACCGTGTAGGAGACTTCTATTTCAACCGGGAAACACTTAAACTCGTCAAAACTCGGATTNTTTTGTCCTAAATTCTAGATCCCATTAGATACTCGCCTAGGTGTAAGTCACTTTCCTAGTGCTTTTTATCAATTGAGAAAACCTTTACAAAAACATTATACTTAGTTTATTTCCAGCAATCAATAGT
This sequence comes from Nicotiana knightiana, assembly GCA_005239525.1. NCBI lineage: Eukaryota > Viridiplantae > Streptophyta > Magnoliopsida > Solanales > Solanaceae > Nicotiana > Nicotiana knightiana. The sequence continues at coordinate 109,985 of ML413811.1, forward strand.
GGTAAATTAGAATAGAATCAAAACCCACTCATGGTTAGAAGTGTAATTAAAGACAACTCACATAGCTAGATTATATAGGAACCCAATTTCCAACCAATTATAACTCCCTGTGGATATCGATTCCGACATTTCGGGTAAAAGCTACATCGGCCCCTCCTCGCCATTATATAGTGGTGTAGGGTTGGAGCCTATCACATACTTCCTATAACATAGAAATATACCTTTCTGAGATCTACTTACTTCTATCCCCAAGAAGTACTTTAATGACCCCAAACCTCTAATGTTAAAAGCCTTGTGAAGTATAGTTTTGGCTTCTTATATTAAAGTTTCATCATCTCCTATGAGAAGATCATCAACATAGACAAGGATGATAACAAGCCTGTTGTGATTTCTTAGAGTAAACAGAGAATGATCATGTTTGCTTTGGGAAAATCATGTCTCTAAAAGAGCTATGTAAGCTTCAAGTTCCATTATCTTGATGCTTGTTTAAGCCCATATAGTGATTTGAGTAGTCTACAAGCCTTATCCCCATCCCGCCCCCCCTCCCCCCTTGACTACTAAAACCAGGTGGGAGATGCATGTAAACCTCCTCTTCCAAAACCCTGAGGAAAGGCATTATAGACATCTATTTGGTAAAGATTCCACGGGTTAATAGCAGCCAAGGCAATGATTGCCCTTACTGTAACCATTTCACCACTAGAGAGAAGGTCTCCTAATAATCTAGACCTTCCTTCTAGCTATAGCCCTTGGCAACCAGCCCAGCTTTGAATCTTTCAACCTTCCCATTTGATTTCTATTTTATCTTGTACACCCATCTACATCCAATGGGAACTTTCCCTTTAGGTATGTCAACTACCTACCATGTATTATTCGAAACAAGAGCAATAACCTCTGCCTTCATTGCCTCAACCCATCTAGGTACCTTTATAGCCTCCATATAGGATGTAGGTATAGCAGCTAAGAAAGACCTATACCCTTTTGAGATAGAACTGTAACTTAGGTAATTGGAAAAGGATACACACAGTTTGAGGAAGAACTTTTTTTGCCTGGACAAACATAGTCTTTAAGCCATGTTGGAGGTCTAGATCTCTTGAAGATCTTATGGGTTGTAGTTCAGGTTCTGCAATGGACTGTTGAACTTCAGGAGCTTGATCAGCACCTGCTATTACCTCATTCTCATGAGTTTGTTGAACATGTGGCATATGTTGATCCTCAAGTGATATTGCAGGTATGTTGGATGTACTTTGTAAGTCAGCCACCTCATTTGCATGTTGAGTTTCCATATGAGCAGGACTAGCTTGATGGACTGTCTAATCATCCTGTAATTCCATAAATAAATGAGAGTTTGCAGTTCTCTTCACAGATTGAAAATGAAAGATGTCTTCCCTGGAGGTCACATCTCTGTTCACAAAGAACTTCTTCCGCTTGAGATCATATAGCTTGTAACTCTTATGTGATTCTGAGTATCCCAGACTGCAACGATTGCTCTTGGTGAAAACTCACCAACCTTTTATGTGATTGTAGCATAACATAGACAACCCATGGTCCTTAGATATAACAGACTTGGATTGGCTTTATGAAAAACTTCATATGGAGTCCTGCCACCTAAGACTGGATGGTACGCTATTGATAAGGTAAACTGTTGTTAGTACAAAACCTCCCCAGAAATGCAATGGGATGCTTACCTGAAATATCAAGGCCCGTGCAACCTCCAAAATGTGCCTGCGTCTCCTCTCCACCACTATATTTTGTTGTGGAGTGTGTGAAAAACTGCTCTGATGGATGACACCACAACCTGCTAAGAAATCTCTACACTATGTGCTAAAAAATTCTGCACCGTTATCAGTTCTCAGCATTTTAACATCCTTTCCAAATTGCACATGCACTAATTTAAAAAAGGATCTCAACAAGACAATGGTGTCACTTTTCAGTTTCATCAAAAATACCCAAATAATCTTTGAGTGATCATCTACAAGTGTTAGAAAATACATATTCCCATTATATGTAGGAACTTTATATGGTCCCCAAATGTCCACATGAACTAATTGAAAATTTCTGTAGCTCTATTGTTGCTAAGAGTAAATGGTTTTCTTGTTTGTCTAGCCAATGGACATACAGTACAACTTTCAAAACTACAGCTTGATATTTCCTTATTCTTCAAAAAATCCAGTTAATTCATGACCTTTGCAGGTATTTATCCAAGCCTTTTGTGCCAGGTGAATATGTTAGTTTTCATTTCTGCTGCAAGACAACTCTTAATTCTTTGTGATTCCTTATTCTTGTCAATCTTTCTTGGGATCAGGAGATAAAGGTCACCTCTCTCCTTACCAACCCCCTTCACCCTCCCTGTGTACAGATCTTGAAACACACAGAATGTTGGAAAAAAGTTCACTGAGCACTGCAACTCCCTTGTTAATTTTGAAGCTGACAACAAATTATACTTAAACTCAGGCACACGCACCACATCATGGACTGTATCATTTCCTGTGAGATTGTAGCTACCTTAATAAATAACAGAGACAGACTACAATTTGGAAGGTGCACTATTGCCTCTCTTATGTTCAGGTAAATTGACCACATTATGCAACAAATTATGATTTGAAGTCATATGATTAGTTGCTCCAGTATCTATAATCCAAGGATCTCTGCAATTTTCAAATAATTGTGAAGAATCTTTACATGTCGTGTTAGCCATATGATCCTCTGACTTCTCCTTGTTCAACAACCTCATTATCTGCCCATATTGCTCTTCAGTGAAGAAATTAGCCATTCATTGATGTACTTCAGCCTAACCTTTGGACATAGCATTCTCTTGACAATGATTGTTGTCACTCACTACTGCATTTGCTTGTCTATACTGCTGACTCCTCTTTCCCTTAAAGCCCGGTGGATATCCATGTAGCTTATAATAAGTTTCCTTGGTATGACCCTTGAATCGACAATACTCACAATATAGATTGCTAAATTTCTTAAACTTTGCTGGATTTTCCTTAGTACTCATGAATGTTGTGGAATCATTCATATCACTTTCCAAATTAACTTGTGAATTAGACATACAGACCTTCCTCTGGTTTTCCTCATTTATTAGCATTGCAAAAGCACGACTTACTGAGGGTGATAGAGATTGCAGTAAAATTTGACTTCTAATAGCTCCATATGACTCATTTAATACCATTAAAAATTGAAAAAGCTTTTATTGATCTATATGCTCAATAAATTCCCTTGTCCCAGCAGTAACAGGAAGTGAAGAGATCAAAGATCCATATTCATCCCATAGAGATTTCAGTCTTGAATGATAAACAGAAATGCTAGAAGTGCCTTGAGAAATTGTGGCTATCTCTCGTTGAAGGTTATAGACTCTAGAACCGTTAACTTTGTTGAAACGATCCTCTAAATCTAGCCAAACTTCATGAGCATTATCAACATAAATGATTCCATTAATCAACTCTGGTGAAACCGTATTCATGATCCATGTTAGGACTATTAATAACCATCTCTTTGCTCCAAACTGAATAGTTCTCCGTTCCTTTCAGCTGAATCGAAATGTTTACATTACTAGAATTATCTGACGGTTGTAGAAACAATGGATGTCTAGGGTTATCAATGTCTAGCGTCTCCATTGTTGAGCTACAAAACTTCTGAAAAACAATTGACTGCTTTCAATTGAACGAACAATTTCTCCAAAATCAGAGGATAAGAAAGCGAATCTAAACTCTAATCGATCCACTCAATATCTTCTACCATGTTAAATCTCATCATTGAAGCGTGAGAATTGAGCTTCTCAATGTATCGAAGAAGAAGAGAGAGGCGGTTCAAGAAAAGGAACTCTCTATTGCATTAACAACTCAGCTGAATCATTTACAAAGCTAATCTATATATACTATACACTTATGAGCTAATTAACTATACACTTATGAGCTAATTAACCTAATCTCTTAGCTAACTAACCAACATAACTAATTAAGCTAACATTAGACAGATGTCATTCAATGCCCTTCTCACCCACTAAGCTGTTATATTTACAGTTGTCACCAGTTGTTATCTTATTCATTTCAACATATAATATAGAATCCATTTATGGTGATGGGACGAATTAAAGCATTTACAAGTATTAATAGTTTTAAGTTATGATATGCTTCCCTTTTAGAAGTGTGATGAAAAACATGGTACTCCCTCCATTTTAAAAAAAATGGTGGTCAATGTTCAAAAAAAACATGCATTTAATTTTTCATGTGAATTAGGATACTGATATATTATCTTTCTTAAAAATAAACTTAACATTTATCTTGAACCTATATAATTATAAATGACACTTTTCAAATAAACAATACTTTAAGTTCCAGCAGCTATTACCATTGCCATGTATTTGTTGTAATTATGATACCCATGCATGTGTTAATATTTGGAATTTGTTGTTGGAGTTCTCCATTTGATTAATTTCCTTTTAATTTGGTGTACTTTTATTATTTACATATATGAGATGGATACTTATGCCTTTAAATGGTGTAATAAAAGTCCTTAAGCACCTCCCAAAATGCTAAGTAAAATGTCAGGACCATCTAAATTCATACGAGGCGAACTGCTATGAGTAAAACTCAAGGACACGGAATTCTAAATTATACAATAATGAATATCCTGAAATTTGAAACGTGTACAAGTGAACTCCAGGCTAAAACACATATTATAGTTTGAGAATTTTTCTTTCTTCGTCGGATATCTGCCAACTCATAAAACCAACGGGGAGAATTAATGGCCATTGGAGCAGCTGAGATGGTGCTTCAAAATGTATTTGTTGGGCGCTTTTCAACATTTGTAAACTGAAAAGATCTAAACCAGACTTGTTTTCTATTGACTCAAGTCCATGTTGGTATTATTAATCTTGTTAATGCAAAGCCAAAGATTTCTTTGTGACCATTTTTCTTTCTTTACTTCTTTGTCTTTTGTGAAAGACAAAGTGTCCCTCATTGTTGGTGGAAAGTCTTTTTCTTCTCTTTATATTTAATTTCTCTTTGTTGGGCTTGTAAAGAGCTAGTAAATGGGAATGGTCTTGCGCACATAAGAAATTGGTCCTAAAGGCAAAACGGGTCGATTTTCCCCCTTATAGAATCTTAGGGTCCACCAAACTATATAAAGAACCAGGTTCTCTATTAGTTCCCACAGAATACATGCACGCTACAGTAATTAAATGACACAATAAAGTTTTACGTGGAAAACTCCCAGCTGGATTAAAAATCACGACCTACCCTTGTAGGATTTCAACTTCACTACTGAGCAAACTTTAGATTACAACTTATTGTAACCTAGGAACCTCTTAATCCCTCACTAACTTGTAACAACTCTATTACAAGCCACTTTGTACTAACCCTATTACAAATACTTACAATCGACTAACTCTAGCCAATACACAAACACAAGGGTTTATATTTACAAAGGTTTCCTACACAATGCTTCTAACTAAGCTAAGTAGGAATTACAAGTAAAGAACTTTAACAAAGGTGCAACACAACTAAGGAAATGTAATAACTCAATACAGGGAACTGGTCAGTTGTTATGCTGTTGTTTGTTCTTGATGCCCTTGAGAATTGCCATATTGATTGATCACTTGAGAGGGTTCTTGATGGATTCTTCAATGCTCAAGTAACGTTTTGCCTTTGGTTTATGTTAATATAACATTGGTGACATGACTTGAATGATGAAAAAATGTTTGGTACATGAGCATTCCCAATGAAGTTAACTGTTGTACAAATTTGCACTGTTGCGTGTGCAAACAGCAATTACAGTTGTTCGAGAGTTGCCTGGTACGGTCACCAGGGGAACTAATTGAAGTTCCCCCTAAGAACCAAAATGACATACACATATCTTGTATTCCCCCTGAATCTATTCCCCCTCAATTACTTTTCCCTTTTTTGGCATCACAAAAAGAACAGCAACAAGCAATAAGCAAACAGAAGTCTAGCTTAGTTAACTCATGTCACATGTGTGCACACAACATGATGAAAAACAGAACATAAGAGCAAGATATACACAACAAAAGGAGGAAGCTTTCATTAATATTTGAATATTAAGCAGGGAGCACTTCCATTGTTACCAACACATCCACAAAATAAAAACAGCAAAAATAGAAAGTATCAGTCATAAACATCATTAAAACTAAAACAAAGGACAGACACTAAGACTGGACACTAGAAAGGGAACAGTTTATAGGGAGCACTAGAAGGGGAAGGTTCAGATGAAGAGGCAAGGGTTTTAAGAAGGATGTTCATTCGAGCATTTGCTGACTTCTCAGGTCGGCATTTTCTTTGGTCAGACGGGAAACTTCTGTACTTTGAGAGTTGTTGGAACCAAGTGCCTCCTGAAGCTGACTTAGCTAACCCTCAAAAATGGCATTCCTCGCCTTCAGCTTCCTTATCTCACCAGTGGCACTGTTTTGAGCGTTGATCAACTGGGAGATAATAGAAGTGTTGCCAAGCCCTCCACTCTTATTAATGCATTCACATTCCTCGAGGGTAGTTTTGGAGAAGGTTTTCTTATGAGTAACCACCTTAGATTTTCCCAAAGGGACTTTGAAGAACTCAAAGACCTTAGTGAGGAGGACCCGTAAGGCATCCCATGATTACCATCCTTGAACTCTGCCACCTTCTGCATGTGTTCTATCATTATGCCAGGCAGGTTTATAGTTGTGTACCCATCCAGTGCTCTATGAGAACCAGGTATGCTCGAGATGTAATGGACCTTCTTTCTGCACGAGGGAGAAAAACCTTGTTCACCAATTCAAACAGCAGTTGGTACACTGGAAGGAGGGCCTTCTTGTGTACCCGTTCCCCTTGCTGAACTGCTTTATCCTTCAAGATAGCATTTCTAAAGTTCGAAGAGCAAGTTCCCCGAATAGAAGACAAACCCTCAGCAGACACTCCCAAAATGGTTCCTAGCACAGCAGATTCCATCACAAAATCAACACCATTCACCATCATACAAATATGACCATCCTCAACTGTAAAGAAGTCGGCATAAAACTGAGCATTTCTTCCTCATAAATTTTGGGACTGTTACTTGTGAACAAGTGTTTCCACAGTTGGAATTCACATATCTCCACCAATTGGCGCATGCCAGCGATATCCAGAATATCAGGGGCCAATTTACGGCCCCACAACACCTTTTGATTTTTTAATTTTTCCTTGCCAGCATTTTGGGTATCATCAACTTTGGTATTCTTCAAGGAACCAGGTTCCTCACTAGCATCACCCTTCCTTTTCACTGATTTGCGAGCACTCTTTCCTTTCTCAGCAGATTTCTCAGACATCCTCTTCTCAGACACTTTTCCAACTGATTCTTCTATCACTTTTTCTCCAGATTCCTCAACTATCTTTCAACCAGAGTTGTCACCTTCAACTTTGTTCAAACTCTCCGTACTCACAGAGGACTCCCTTTTTGACTTGGGAATAGTGTGCTTCTTTGAGAACTTGCGAGTTAAGGAACCAGGTTCCTCGTCCACTTCATCATCAACATTGACAACATGCATTACTGTCTCATTCACAATCTTCCCATCCTTTACCAATCTTCTCCTTTATTATTGTTCTTTTCTTTTCATAATAACAGACTCAAGAGCCTCCTTCTTTTTCAACCTAGTGGTAGGTCTCTTAGGAGTTGTCTCTTGAGTAGTAGCATGTCTCTTCCTAGTTTTCAGACATAGTAGAGTGCAATGAGTTGAAGAAGAGAGAGTTTGGTTTGAAGAAGGAAAAAGAGGAATTTTAGATTATTTTTTTAATGTGAACAATGGTGAAAGTGATTTTGAATGGATGTATTTAAGAGGGGTGAGGGACCATTTAGGAATAGGTGGAAATTTGGGTAGTCGTGTCGCTTCATAACGGGTGAGGCGTTTGGGTTCACAAATTGGGAAATAAAAGAAACTGACAACGTAATGATGTGGCACCATTTTAAACGTTTAAAAATTGTGCATTAGAGTACAGAGAAACTACTAACCTGTGTTGAGGGAACCAGGTTCCCTAACAGATTTTGCAAATGTAAGCTTCATCCCTTGACCAACGTGCAATGCATTAGCTGCTTGTTTGCTCTGTAATCGTCATGTGTGTCTACTTGTAATGATATAGAGATGAGTTAGACTTTGCCAGAAAATATTGTTTAGCTATTTTACCTGTACATTTCTTTTATAGCCAATCATCGAGGGACCAGGTCCTCATCTTGGTTTCATCAACCCTAGTGCCAAGCGATTCCTTTCAAAGTGCTCTCTACTTAGTACTTTGGTGAATATGTCTGCAAATTGATCTTCTGTGCTACAAAATTTCATACAGATGAGCCATTTTTCAACGTTGTATGTGAGATAATGGTGTCGCACATCGATATGCTTTGTTCTCTTATGTTGAACTAGAATATTGGACATGTTGAGATCACTGGTGTTGTCACGCAGTAAGGGCGTGCAATCAGAAAACACTCCAAAGTCTTCTAATTGCTGCTTAATCTACAGCAGTTGAGCACAGCAAGAGGCAGCCGCCACGTATTCACCTTCTGTAGTTGAGAGGGACACTGAGTTTTGTTTTCTTGTACCCCATGAAATTAGACATGAACCTAGAAAATATGCCATGCTAGAAATTCTTTTCCTATCCACCAGATATCCCGCATAATCAGCATCAGCATACTCAACTAAATCAAAATTGTCTCTCGAGGGATAGTAGAGAACCAAGTCCTATGTTCCTTTGAGATATCTCAAGATTCTCTTGGCTGCCTTCAGATGAGATTCCTTTGGATTAGATTGAAACATGGTACAAAGAACCACACTAAAGATAATATTCGGCCTGCTTGTTGTGAGATACAGGAGTGACCATATGATACCTCTATACATAGTCTCATTCACAGAGAAACCAGGTTCATCCATGTCCAGACGAGTGGATGTGGCAATGGGAGTATCAATGTTTTTTTATGCTTCCATGTCAAATCTCTTCAGCAGCTCCTTAATGTACTTCTGTTGGTTTATCATTGTCCCCTTGGGAGTTTGCTTCCCTTGTAAACCCAAGAATAAATTCAATTCCCCCATCATGCTCATTTCAAACTCACTTCCCATGAGTTTTTCAAATTCCTCACACAGAGAATCGACCGTTGCTCCAAAAATGATGTCATCAACATAGACTTACACAATAAGCAGGTTCCTCACTCACTTCTTCAGAAAAAGGATATTGTCAATTTTTCCTCTTGTAAAGCCATTTTCTAGAAGAAATTTTGACAACCTTTCATACCAAGCACGAGGAGTTTGCTTTAGCCCATACAAAGCCTTGTCAAGTTTAAAGACGTGCTCAGGATGCTCATGATTCTCAAACCCAAGTGGTTGCTTGACGAAGACCTCTTATTTTAGAAAATCATTTAGAAATACACTTTTTACATCTATTTGGAACAATTTGAATTCCATATCCGATGCAAAGGTAATAAGAGTTCTGATTGCCTCCATTCGAGAAGCTGGAGCGAAGGTTTCATCATAGTCAATCCCTTCTTCCTGATTGTAGCCTTGAACTACTAGCCTTGCCTTGTTCCTTATTGTGTTTTCAAACTCATCAATTTTGTTCCTGAATACCCACCAAGTTCCTATAACAGTTCGATCCGCAAGTCATGGAACCAGGTGTCATACACCGTTCCTCTCAAATTGATGGAGCTCAGGGAGAGTTGAATGTTCTCCATCTTGATCACTCTTATCATGCGAGTTCTTTTCATAAGAGTAATGAGATTCATCAAAGATCACATGTATGTTTTCCTCAACACATTGAATTCTTTTGTTGTATACTTTGTAGGCTTTTCTTTGTGATGAATAACCCAGAAAGATTCCTTCATCGCTTTTGGCATCGAATTTTCCAAGTGCTTCCTTGTCGTTGTTGGGAACAAAATATTTACAGTCAAAGGTCCTTAAATGTGTCAGATTGAGCTTCCTTTCGTTCAGCAGTTCATATGGAGTTTTGTTCATAAGGGACCTGATCATGCACCTGTTTATCAAGTAGCATGAAGTGTTGACTGTTGACTGCTTCTGCCCAAAAACTTTTTGCAATACCACTGTCAATCAGCATTGTTCTTTCCATGTCTTCAAGATTCCTATTCTTCCTTTCCACAACACCATTTTGTTGTGGTGTTCTTGGAGCTGAAAATTGTAAGGGATGCCTTTTTCAGCACAGAGTTCGTCGAATTTGACATTATAAAATTATGTCCCATGGTCAGATCTGACGCATACTACATTATTTCTCATCTTCACCTGGATCTTCTTGACAAATGCAGCAAACACTTAAAAGATTTCATCCTTGCTTCTGAGAAACAGAGTCCAGGTGAATCTGGAATAATCGTCCATTATAACGAAGATGCACTTCTTTCCTCCTCTGCTTAGCACCCTCATAGGTCCACATAGATCCATGTGGAAAAGATCAAATGGCCTTGAGGTACTAACTTTCTTTTTTGGGCTTTAAAGAGGATCTGACATGTTTTCCTTTTACACATACATCACATACCTTGTGATCCTTGAAGCTTGACTTGGGCAGACCACGAACCATGTCCTTCTTAACCAATTTGTTCAGCAACGAAAAACTTGCATGACCTAGCCTTCTGTGCCATAGCTCAACATCATCATCAACAGCAGTTAGACAGCTAAGATCACCACTCTATAAGGACTCAAAATCAGCAACATAGATATTTTTATATCTTTTAGCCACTAACACCACTTCACAAGTCACTAGATTAGTGATTGTGCATAGCTTTGACATTCCACTTTGTTTCCCTTGTAACATATTTGGGAAACACATAGCAAGTTGTACTTCAATCTGTTCACATAGTACATATTTTCAATAGAGTGGGAGGGAGTTCTCCCAATCCTTCCAACTCCTAGAATATATCCCTTCTTGTCATTTCCAAAGGATACACTCCCTCCTTGCAGGGCCTTCAGTGAAAGTAAATCGTTTGTACTTCCAATCATGTGCTTTGAGAAACCACTATCCATGTACCATCGTTGGCTTCTCCTCTTCACTGCTCCATGCGCAGGGAAATCAAGGGTTAGACTTAGGAACCCAAACAAGTTTGGTTCCCTTGTAATGAGGTCCCTTGTAATGAGGAAAGTGATGAATAAGGGTTCTTTTGGTCCAGCAGGCATCACGTGTGTTTTATATAAGGGACCAGGTTCTCTAGTAGTAGTTACCTTTTTAGCAAAAAACTTTGTTTTTCTGTTGAGACTGAAACTTGGCCTTACGGGTTTCCTTAAAGTACCCAGTGTTACCACAGTAAGTGCAGAGCCTGTTGCTAGGTACAGTAACATACTTTCTATGAGGGTTGTAGGGAATTTTTTTTCCTTTGGAACCTGATTCCCTGCCTGTTTCCCCCATTGTTCATATACATGGAAGTGATAGCATCAGAGGACCAGGTCCACTTGAGTGATTTTTCAAGATCACTCTTGAATCTATCTAGCTCTTTTTGAAGTTGTTTATTTTTCTCGAGTTCAACACACAAGCTAGATTTCAACGACTTTAGCTCATCTTCAAGCCTAAGATGTGTTTCATCCGCAACTTTCTTTCCCTTTTGAAGAATCTCATGCCTACCTTTTACTTTTAGTTCCTCAATTGTATCCTTCAGATCTACAACTACTAAATAGGTCATCTCTCTCATGCTCTATGTTAGCAACCTTTTCGGTTAAGGCTTTTTTTTTCTTTTCAACACACTCAATGGTCTCTTTTAGATCGACCACAACTACCACTAGATCATCTTTCTCATGTTCTAAGTTAGCAACCTTTTAATTTAAAGCTTCTTTCTCCTTTTTAATACACTCAATGGTCTCTTTTAGATCGACCACAACAACAACTAGATCATCTCTCTCATGTTCTATGTTTGCAATTTTTTCAGTTAAGGCATCTTTTTCTTTCTTCAAACTCTCAATGGTTTCCTTTAAATCTACCACCACGACTACTAGATCATCTCTCTCATGTTCTATGTTTGCAATTTTTTCAGTTAAGGCATCTTTTTCTTTCTTCAAACTCTCAATGGTTTCCTTTAAATCTACCACCACGACTACTAGATCATCTCTCGACTGTTCTGCTTCTCCTAGTTCCACAGTTAATGCGCTTTTATCATTTATAAGACTGTGATAAGCATCAATTAAAATATTTTCCAAGGATATAAGTTTTTTAGGAGAATAGGATTTCAGATTTCTTTGAACATCTAGAAAGTTTACCTTGTCATCATCGTCGTCATCTTCATCATCATCAGACTGTGCCATCAAGGCAAAGATAGAGTCATACTCAGCTGCTTCACTTTCCACTGCCATCATGGAGTTGTCATCTTGATCATCATCTTCTTCAGATTCGCTGGAAGAGTCTCCCCATGAAGCAAGATCTTGTTTCACAACATTGTCAGCAGCATTTTTCCTCTTGAAACGTTTGTTAGGAACCGGGTTCCTCTTAGCTGCTTTGTATGTGTTGTGTTTGTATTGATTTTGCTTGAGGAGAGGACAGTCCTTGAGGAAATGTCCTGGATTACCACACTTATGACATAGGTCATAACCTTTTGGCTTGCTGGAGCTGCCCCTTTTTGGAATGCCTTCATTTCTGCGAACCATTTTCTGGAATCTTTTTGTCAGGTAAGTCATATCAGCATCCTCACCACCTGAATCATTGTTGTCTGTCTTGAGGACCATGTTCTTCTCTCTTTTGGGATCGCTTCTCTCATTATCATTCTTCTACTTCATTTCATAAGTTTTCAGATTACCAACAAGTTCATCAATGGTTAGCTTTTGCAGATCTTTTGCCTTTGTGATAGCATTCACTTTGCTTTCTTAGGAACTGGGTAAAACACTGAGTATTTTTTTGACAAGTTTGTTCCTTGAAATTATTTCTCCCAGAAAATGAAGCTCATTCGAGTAGATGGACTCATCGTCTTTCATCCTGAAAAGCTCGTATTTTGTGGTAAGCATGTCAATCTTTGATTGCTTAACTTGGGTTGTCCCTTCATGAGCTGTTTGGAGAGCTTCTCATATCTCCTTAGCGGATTGGCATGCTGAAATACTTTTGTATTCATCAGGACTAATACCGCAGACAAGAATTTTCTTTGCTCGAAAGTTCTTCTTTATGGCCTTGCGATCAGCATCATTGAATTCTTTTCTTGTTTTGGGAACTGTTACTGCTGGGTCACCACTAGTTTTTTAGGGACAAATGGTCCATCGCAAATGACGTCCCAGAGCTCTGAGTCTTCAGCCATGATGAAGTCGTGTATCTTTGTCTTCCACCATCCATAGTATTGGCCATTGAATCTTGGTGGCCTGTAGGTAGATTGACCTTCTTCAAAGTTTGGTGGAGAAGCCATGAGGATCTTTTCTAGGTGTTAGTCTGATAGAAAGAACCTGCTCTAATGCCAATTGATAGAATCTTAGGGTCCACCAAACTATATAGAGAGTCAGGTTCTCTATTAGTTCCCACAGAACACACGCACACTACAGTAAGTAAATGACACAATGAAGTTTTACGTGGAAAACTCCCAGTTCACGGGATTAAAAACCACGAACTACCCTTGTAGGATTTCAACTTCATTACGGAGGAAACTTTATATTACAACCTATTATAACCTAGGAATTAACGTCTTAATCCCTCACTAACTTGTAAAAACTCTATTACAAAACACTCTGTAATAACTCTATTACAAAGATTTACAACTCGACTAACTCTAGTCAAGACATAAACACAAGGGTTTATGATTTACAAAGGTTTCCTACACAATGCTTCTAACTAAGCTAAGT
>ML413812.1:15409-44225 GCA_005239525.1 Nicotiana knightiana
TCCAAAATATTTAAAAGCTAACTCCATACCGCAAGTTTTACATTTAGCCTTATTTTGTGAAATTAGTTGAGTAAAAAATGGCCAAACAGGAGAAGTTTCCTGCCGTTTGGTAGGTTGTCTAGAAAAAATATTTTGGATTATGGATGTCCAACTGGACGGGATGACATTTAGCCGGGACAGTAGCGGGACGAGACGGGACAAGCGGGACAAAACGGGTAGGCCCGTCCCGTCCTGCGAACAAACGGGATGGGATGGACGGGACGGGATCGCGGGCCTTAAGTGCCCTTTTAAAAAAAAAATTATTTAAGCGTTAAGTTTGACAACGACTATTTTATTGATAATGACTAAGTTTTTAAATTTTGCAATGGCTAATCTTTTTTGACTTTTTTAATAAACTTAAAAGTTAAACCAAAATTAGAAAATTAAGTAAAGAATTATAAAATATTAAAACAAAAGACTAATAATGAAATATTCTAGTAATTATAAATTTATAATTTATTTAATATAATTTCAAGTCATTAAGTAACTAAGTAAGAGTGTAAGACAATTCATAAAAAAATTCAACGCTTAGAGCCTTTTATTTTATTAATAGGACTTTCAAATCCCACACACAAATATAACTCCTTTGAAGAGCACCTAATCTACGCAATCACCTTCTAGGAAGGGTTCTGTTTGAACTAGTTACCATAATTTAAATACGAAATTAATTAAAAAAGTTAACACAAAAATTAAACTCAGTAATGAAATACGGAAAAATAGAACACGTAAAGTAAACACAAAAACTAAGCACTAAAATGATACGCAAAAATTGTATATTAAAATTAGGAGATGGAACGAATGCACCGTGATTAAAATTGAAACTGGAAGAAATTGCCCAAAATATTGCTCTAGATACTTGACGAATTAATTTCAAGCTTGAAAGTTGCTCCAAAAATTTGCCCAAATACTTGAAAGTTATCACTTGATAGTTGATAGTGAGAAACTTGAGAGAATAATATAGATACAATGTAAGAGATTTGAGAGAGAATGATTGATTTTTGTGAGAAAAAATAAAGAAGGATGAGAAGTATTTATAGTAGAAAATAGGGTCAAAGTATAATTTAATAAACTTAGGGGGTATATTAAAAGTTTTTTTAGGGGGAGGGGGGTGGAGGCCAATTATAGTCATTTTGTCCATTGGGAACGACTATTTTTGCAATTAAAGTTGTTTCCCAACGGCTAGAATTCAAAAAAAAAAAATAATAAATAAATTCACACGGGACGAGACGAAACGGGACGGGACGAAATGGCCATCCCGTCCCATTTAACATGGGCCCATCCCACTTGAATTAAGTGGGACGGGACGGACGGGACGGGAGGACAACCTTAATTTGGATTAGTAGCGTTATCACTAGTTGGGTTAACATCAAGAGCAGGATTAGTGGGTGTATCATCATCCGGTTGAGTTTCATCAAGATCAATTTCCTCATCATCATTTTCATCAATAATATTATAATTATTAGAATAGAGAGCGCTCATTAATTCATGGTCTAATTGTTAATCAGGTGCAATATTATGAAAAAATTGACTCTCTGTAAATTGTAATAAACTATTATCGGTATCAAAAATAGCAGGTGTAGGACGAATATAGGTTTTGTTCGGGGAGCCGGGAGCAGGGGAGGAGGAACAACAGTACCACTAGATTCGCCAGTCTTTAATTTTTCTTTATTCTTATTTTTACCAAAAATATTTCTTAAGGAAGACATCTTAATTAATAAGGTAATAGATAATAAATATAACAAAAAAACTATAATATTAAGATTTAAGAGTTGGAACGAGTTTACCGAATTGACGTACAACTTGTTGAAAATTGATTAACGTTGAAGACTTGGAGACTTCAATTCACCAACTTCACAATTTTTTCACATATTGTAACAACCTCAATATTTTTTTAATATTTTGTGGAATAAAGTAAGCAATAGTAGCAAGCATAGAAGAAAATTAGAGAGAGACTGTGATAGATTGATATTGATTGTGTAAAAAAAATAAAAGAATGAGGGGGTATTTATAGTTGAAAATAGGAAAAAAGTATAATTATAAAAAGTTTGGGTTAAAACAAAGTTGGGGGAGGGGGGAGGGAGTTAAATGGTTATTTTTTAAATAGTCAATGATTATTTTTTAAAGCCTTTTTTAAATAGCCAAACGGCTAGTTTTTTTTAAAAAAAATTAGCGTTGGGCCCGTTTGGCCCGCTAAGGGACCGGTCCGGTCCGGTCCTGGTCCCTTGGCGGGCCAAACGATCCTGGTCCTAATGGTTCCTAGTCAAGAACCGGTCCAAGACTACATCTAGCGGTCCTACCGGTCCTGGCCCACTTAGCCCGCGGTTCTAGGTCGGGCCCGGTCCGGCCCACTTTCCACCCTTAATAACTGATAAGTGAGGATTTTGACGAATTATTAGCGCCTTTTAGCTTTCATTTTAGTCCAAAAGCGCTTAGTTGTATTCCCGAAAACTGATAAAATATTCTTAATTACAGGAATATTGGAAGATGATCTCTCAAGATGAAATCCACTTCAAGAAGGAGTAATATGAACTTAAACACAAAAACAACACAAAAGCTCAAAGTGCGGACCGCAGAATACCATCTGCGGAGGCAAGTCATAAAGCGATTCCACCAGAGAAGGTTGCAAGATGCGGATCGCACATGAAATTGTTCGGCCGCAAAATCTGGGTAAAAGCCAAAGATTTAGAGAACCTGGATCACAAGCTCAACAAGAGTGCGGACCACACAATTATTGTGCGATCGCAGAAGAATAACTTTGCAGCCGCAACCACATTTGTGCGAACCGCAGAAGAACAACTTTGCAGCCGCAACCACATTTGTGTGAACCGCAGAAGAGCAAGGTGCAACCACAAATATATTTGTGATGTCCGCAGAAAGAGAGAAGTGCGGCCGCAGTTCAGAATTATGCGCTCGCAGGTTTTCAATCCTATCAGGCTGAAGCAAAGTGCGGATCGCACATGGAATTGTGCTGCCGCAGAACTTTCGAAAGGGCATTTTTATCAGAAAATTCCAGCACTGTATAAATAGAAGAGTTTCACTTTTTAGGTTAACTTTTGACATCAGCAGCCACTCTAGACAGTTTTCTTTTGCTCTTTTTAGTAGTTTTTTCCTATTTTGAGCTTTTTGAATGTTGGTTTCATATTTTAATTATTAATATGGGTTTAATTATCACCTCTTCTTCTTTTTCTTCTAATTTAATCATGAGTAGCTAGATTTTCACTATGGTTGTGACCCTACCCTAGTGTGTAAACTTAATGGGTGTTTGATTTATTGCTTGTTTATGGTTGGGTGTTGATTATCTAGCCTTGTTCTTGCTTTTATTTGAAGAATTAATGGTTGCAAACATTATTTCATGCCTATTTGACTTGGTCTCTACTTGAGAAAGAGAGACTTAGTCTAGAAAAACTTGGCTAGCGAGAAATTGGGTCAATCGAGATCGATAAGCTCAATTAAAGGGTTGAACCTAGATATAGTAAAATTCGACTTGAGCTTGTTATCAACTGTTTTGTTCAATACCCATTTGGACTTGAGAAAGCCAAATTGGGCAAGATCACTCTCTAACCGAGAGGTATTGAGTGGGTACTTGAGTATTGATAGATATAACACACCCGACCAATAAAACAAGCTTTAAAGTTTACAACCCATTAGGCGAACACATAGGTGAAGGTCATAGCCCTAGGTCTTTTTATCATTTGAAAAAACAACCAAAAATAATTTTCTATTTTCATTCTTTAAATCGCAACTGTAGTCTAACTTAGATTTCCAAACAAAACCCAATATTGCGGAATTGAAAATTAAGATATACAGACTCATGCGCTAAGATATATACTACTAACACCTCTTCACATAGCTCCCTGCGGAATTCGGCCCCGACTCTGTTGGGTATTACTATTGAATCGGCCCTTTTCATATCCTCAAATAGAGGAGTGAAATTGGACGAAACCAATAACCATGTCTAATCTTCCCTCTAATGTTGATGAAGAAAGTCACGCCATTCCTTTGGCTGTCGTGTTCCCTTCTCACGGGGAGGACACCGATGTCATCGCAGAAGATGAATCTCTTCCTTCGGTGGAGGAGATCATTCCTCGCAATCCTAAGGCTAGGTCCGACTTTCAACGGTCATCGGATGCGATGCCTAGAAAATTTCTATTGTTGATGGCGCCTAAGCACTTGGTAGAATTCAAAACCATGTTTGGCCCCCCTACCATGTTGAATTGATCCCCGCTGGTGAGGACGAGGTGTACATTCACCATCTAGGGTATTGTTCTCTCTAAGCCTACCCGTTTACCATTGGCTACTTGTTCCCCCTTCTCCTGCTGGTGGAGGAGTTTTATCGCTATTATGGAATTTCCCTACTCAGCTCGCCCCTTATGTTTATAAGGTCATCAAGATTGTGTCAAAATTTGCTGAGGTTGCAGGAGTCGAGGTAACGGTGCGGCACTTGGTGCATCTATCTGCACCTAGATTCAATAGAGGGATGGTGTTGAAACTTCGTCATCGTGGGGGAAAATGCTTGGTGGTGAAGATGGACGATAAGGGTACTCAGAAATTCTAGCTTGAATACTTCTATGTTAAGACTGAGACCGTCGTGGCTAATGTCGACAGTTTCCCTGAGGCCTAGAACCATACACGTAAGTGTTCGGGTTTTTTTGTTTTTTGATTTTCGGTAGAATTTTGTCCATCTCAAATTGGTCGAATAATTACTTTCCCTGCATCCAATAGTCATCCTCCTCCTTTGGCGATACGTATCGCTGATTGGGTCGGGTAGGTTCTCCACTACACCGTGGGGATTCGTGACTAGCCGAGCTTCTTTCAGAAGTTCACACTGGCCCTCCCCTTGACAAGTAATATTTCTCTTCTGGCCATGATCGTTTTCTATATTGGCTTGTGTCATTGTAAACCCCTATGCTTCTTCTTCTTCAGATTTAGCTAGGAGGTCTTCAAAAAGGAATAGGGCGCCCGTGACCACATTTAGGAGGAGAAGGGTTGCCACGCCTTCTGTCTCCGCCCCCGTCGCGGCTACTATGCCTTCTGCCTCTGCCTCTGCCCCCATCCTAGATGGGGGGGGGGGAGTGTCCTTGTATGTCGACTCAGTGGATGATGACTTCACGTTTCGAGAGATGGCGGATGATACACATCAGAGATGATTTTGGGGCGGCCTTCGAGGCCCCACAACTAGAAGAGGTGAACAAGGGCGTGCTATGGTGTCCTGAGGGGGAGACGGTCGTGGAGAGGACACCTGGTGATGCCTCTGTATCTGTGAAGCAAGAGGAGGCTTCATCTTCTAGGCCGGGAGCGAATGCTTCTCCGGTCGGCAAGGACAGAGGAAAGGATGTCATCATTGAGGGCGATGAGTCGGGTTCCAAAATGGACCGTGACAACCTTAGGATGATTGATGCGATACTCACTCAGATCGAGGTGAGGATAGAGGGGGGCTCGAGGACCATCACGATCCCAATGGATCGTGATTTGCTGAGAAATATCAAGGAGGTGGTCCCTGCTCTCGGTCCTCTTTGTTTCGACGCTGACGGTGTGACCCTCAATGAGTTAAATGACAGTACCCTGTCAAAGAGCATTGTCGGTCTTTCTCTCAGGGTAAGTATGGCTGTTGTTCGTTCTTTTCCTTTTGCCTTAACTCGTTTCTAAGTTCTAACCTTTGCCTTTTATTTGATTTGAAGACGTTCATTCTAGAAATTGAGAGTGCTCGGAAAGAGAAGATACGTAAATAAATTTACGTGACGTTGAAGGGTAAATACAAAGAGTACCGTGGAAAGCACTGGGATCTTCAGAGGTGGGTTCGCGAGGAAAGAGATGACCTTGAGAGAAGAACTTAAGAAGAAAGACGAGGAGGTGATGGTGGCCATGGAGAGGTTCTGTATCCTCGAGGGAGTGTTGAGGAGAAAATAAGAAGATCTCGATCTAAGTAAGGGCGTGAAGGTCCAATGCAGCGACCTTCAGACTCAACTGGTTCAATTGTGAACCTAGTTGGACGGATTACAGCTCAAAATCAACACTCTTAGGGGGGAGGTTATTGAGAAGCAACAAATTCTCGAGTAGGCAGAGTCTTCCCAATTGGATGCTCGGAGAAAGATTGACATTCTTAAGTTGGTGAACAAGACTCTCAGTTTTGAGCGGGATATTGAGCTGTCAATGGCTATGGCTAAAGAGGACTGGCTTGAGTAGAGGTTTGGAGAGTCTGACAAGGAAAACTCGAGCTGCATGATCGAGTTGCTGATCTTGAGGCCGAGAGGGCCCAGTTGTTTTCACGTCCCTCTGCATCTTATGCTTCTGAATATCCTAACACTCCTCGAGAGTTGTACGAGAAGTGGATCCATGACGAAGCCCGGTTGGATATGCTCCATGATTTGAATAAGGCGGGTTCTAACTCTGATATAGCCGTTAAAGATGCTCGAGTCAAAGCTCGTGAGGCTCGGCTCGCTTGTGATTATGATCCTTCCATGCCTCAACCTGGTTCTGAGGAGGGTGAGGAAGAGGGTGTAGACTGGCTTGCGTATGGTGCTTGGTATGATTCTTCTTACGATCAAGGCGAGGATAGAGAGGGCGTCGAAGGCCGAGATGAAGATGGCCACTAGTGTTTTTTTTAACTTCTTTTATTTTTTTGTTGGCGTCTTCTGAATATCAAAGTTGACTTTTGTTTTATATGCACCTTTTTTATTTCTTTGTTTTGTTTCTGTACTTGCATGTTTTACTTTTGTACTTGCATAATTTGCTTCTTTATTCATTTTGTTGTTATCCTCTAGGTGGTTGTAGCCTTTGGGCCAAATGGGTCGTATCGGCCCTTTGTTTAAAAAAGTAGAGTATGTCTCTTGGTTGAGATGTGGCCAAAGGTCGATAGGTGTTTTTCAATTTGATCGAACGCACCTTTAAGTTGAGTTGAGGCAAGGGGCCGATAGGTGTTGTTTGATCTAGTCAAACGTACCTTTAAGTTAGGTCGAGGCCAGGGGCCGATAGGGTCGAATGTAACTTTTAAGTTAAGTCGAGGCCAAGGGCTGATAGGTTTTATTCGAGCTGGTCGAACGTACTTTTAAGTAAGTCGAGGCCAGGGTCCGATAGGTGTTGTTTGAGCTTGGTCGAATTTAACCATTCGTTGATTCGTGGTCGAGGGACGATAGTTGTTGTTCGATCTTGGTTGAACTTAAACATTCGTCAAATCATGGTCGGGGGCCGATAGGTGTTATTCGAGCTTGGTCGAACTTAACCGTTCAGGAGAGCAGTTTCGATAAATGTGAATTTCTATTATTTCGTCGTTGCTCTGATTACATTATTTTTCCCTTGGGAAATTTTTGGAGAAAGTTACAAGTTTTGGGTGTTGGCGGCGTTCCAGTGCTAGTCCCAATATATCTAGTCCCTTCATTGTTTGAATTGGAAAATCTTGAGGACTCGGGCAATTAAAAACATGTCTGCTCTTGTATACTTCAACTCGAATTTTCCCACTCGTTGCCTAGTTAAAAACCTCCTTGAGAAGATCCTATTGGGACAAACTCAAGTGAGGGAAAAAAGAGTACGCCTTACAGGGCATTTCTTGTTTTTTAGAAGTTGAAGTACTTAAGGTGGTTGATATTCCAATTGTTTGGCATGGGTTTTCCTTCCATTTTTTTTGGTTGGAATGAACCTTTGTTTGCTTTTCCTGTAATTTTATATGGCTCATCCCAGTTGGTTCCCAACTTGTCTTCTTATGGATCCCTGTTTGCTTGGGTTTTGTCTTTGAGTGTGTAGTCCCAAATCTTGAGCGATCAGACCTTTGTCTTTTTTGTAGTAAAACTCTTCTTAGTGTTTCTGGGTGACCATCCTTATGTATGACATATCTCCACGCTCATCGACCCCGTCGAGATCTTGCCTCCTACTCTCGTCGTTGTTGGTGCCGCTTTCATGGGATTACGTCAGACTGGGTTCTCCGACCTCGACTGGTATAACTGCTTCTGTTCCATAGACAAGATAATAAGATGTCTCTCCTGTGCTCGTCTTCGGGGTGGTCCTGTGTGCCCATAATACTTTGGGGAGTATTTCCGGCCACAGTCTCTCAGATTCTTTGAGTTTCTTCTTCATGATGTTCAGTATGGACTTATTGGAGGATTCCGCTTGCCCGTTGCCAGCCGGGTGATAAGAAGTTGAAAGTATCCTTTTAATGTTCTATTTTTCAAAGAACTCGGTGATTTTTCTTCCCATGAACTGGGGCCTATTGTCTCGGCTTATCTCTTTGGGTAGGCCGAATCGGCAAATGATGTTTTTCCATATGAAGGTGATTACCTCTTGTTCACGCACTTGGTCAAATGCTCCTGCTTCCATCCACTAAGAGAAATAGTTAGTTAAAACTAAAGGAACTTTACGTTACCTCGCCCTGGTTGAAGTGGTCCCACGATTTTCATTCCCCATTTAATGAAAGGCCACGGAGAAGTGACGGAGTGGAGGTGCTCGCCTTCTTGGTGAATTATCGGGGCGTATTTTTTATACTGCTCGCATTTCTTCACAAATCCTAGGGCATCTTTTTACATGGTGGGCTAATGATACCCGACCGTATGAGGAACCTGACGAGTGCTCGGTCACCGGAGTGACTGTCGCAATGACCTTCATGGACTTCCTCGAGGTCGCGTTGGTTTTGGTTCGGGGCTAAGAATTTTGACAAGGGACCGCCGTACATTCTCTTGTATAAGTCGTTGTGAAGGAGGCTGTAACTGACAACTTGCATTCTAAACATTTTGGCTTCCTTTTTGTCGTTTGGGAGGATGCCGTTCTGCAAATAGTTTATAATGCAATTGCGCCAGATCAAGTTAGATTTACAGATTTTACCTCGATATGGTCAAATGCCAAGTTGAGGAGGTGAACTACACTATTATCCCTAGGGGTTACACTTTTGGTGGCGGCAGCCTACTTGGCGGTACCGTCTGCTTTGGCGTTCTGATTTCATGGAATTCGGTTGAGCTGGCATTGGTCAAAGTTGTGTAACAATCTGCAGATCCCAGCCTGATATTTCTGCAATCTTTGCTCTTTGATTTGGAAAATCCCAGTAATCTGGTTGACTACGAGCTGAGAATTGCAATGAAGCAATAATCGTTTCGCTCCGTACTTGAGTGCCAGTCTTAGTCCTGCAATTATGGCCTCATACTCGGCCTCGTTATTAGTCATGTGTTGACCCATGTCACTGCATAGTTTTGAATATTGACAAATGACTGACCAGTTGAACCAGGTCCATCAGAGCACACATCTTGAAAGGAATAGCTGGCACATGAACCGTATATGCATAGGAGATATTTGTGAATGTGAAATATCAATGAATCAAGAGATTGTCTCCTAATGCAAAAATGTTGCAAACTGATGAGAAGATTGAAGTCGAATTCAGCAAGGAAAGTAACAAAAGAAAGGAAGTTGAGTTTGGTACGAATTTGTTCACCCAGGTAGAGTTGGAATAGAACTGGATGACAAGCTCAACTGACTCTATAAATACTTGATGTATTTCTGCTGGAATTCTACACGCACAAAATCTGAAGTGAATCAAAAGTCTGAAAGCAAATTTCCCAGAGTCAATTTGCTAGCAGAGTCATTGTGCGAATAAAAGGCTACAAATCAACTAGAAGAACCAGTTCATCTGATTAATTATTGAGTCTAGTTGATTGTAGGAGTTTTAATATTGTATCTTTCAGCTTTCATAGAAGCAATTGTAATAGGTACACATTGTTCAAGTTAGAGTTAACTTGAAGCTTGTAGAAATTAGCTAGGGGCTAGTTACTACAAAGGGATTAGAGTTAGTCCTAGGATTACAAAAGAGTTTATTTTGTAAGTCCGTTTGGCTCAGAGTTTTTAGTGAAGAGTTTGAGCAAATCCTATTGAGGAGTAGGTCGTGGTTTTTTCATCTTTTGAGCCAGGTGTTTTTCACGTAAAAATCTTTGTGTTTTTACTTTACTGCTTTTAATTTTCCGGAACAGTAGAAGTAAGTATATCAAGAAGAACCAGGTTCTTCTATTGAGACAACACTCGAAAATTGGGTACCACACATAGTAACTTATCTTCTTGTGTGGTATGGACGTCTAAAACATCATCATGTATGGGCATCTTATGGATTGGCAAATTATATCACCAGAAGGAACCTCGAGTACAAGTCCTAGTCCGGACCCGTATGTATTGTATGTTCCATCGGTGAGCAGGACCTAAAGCTCCTGCATCTGAAGAGAAGCTTGAGTGGCTTCCTTTTCAGCCTCCGATATTACTTTTGCGCTAAGGTCTACGATGAAGTCGACGGTACTTGCGAATTTATCATTGTGCGAGGCTGATAAGTGATGTCGTGCTCATTTAACTTGATGGCGCATTTGGACAGCCTCCCCGACAACTCGAGTTTGTGTAATATGCTTCTTAAAGGAAAAGTGGTGACGACCGAGATATGGTGGCACTAAAAATAGGGTCTAAGCTTTCGTGAAGCTATGGCCAGGTCCAAGGCAAGTTTCTCAAGGTGAGGACACCTCGTCTCCGCATCGACAAGTGTTTTACTGATATAATAAATTGAAGATTACATACATTTGTTTTCTCGAACAAAGACCACACCTACTGCTACTTTTAGGGTTATTCAAAATCGAACCGTAACCGTTGATCGAACCACAAAAATGGCTTATTGGCTTATTGGTATCGGGTTATCGGGGTAATGATTGGTGAACAGATTGAAATTTTATAATTAACAACTTAACGGTTTGGGGGTGGATTATTCAATTTCCTTATCGGATAAATCATTAGCCCGTTAATTTTTTTTTGTATTTGTACTTTCACCCCTATGTATATCAAGTCATATATGAAATCCTAAGGCCTAAAATCTAAATCCCTAATTTATCACATCTCAATAGCTACCATTGTCTTCTGCATGGCTTATCGGAGATTCTTTGCCATTATCTTTTGCATCAAATATTCAGTTGGCCATTTTTCCCTACTTGTTCTGCTTATATCTTTGGTCATAATATCTATGGTTGATAAAAGGAAGTAGCTAGTAGTCATGTTTCTCAGGTTTCCGTCATCTTTCATATTCATATAACTAATAAGGTAGTCAAGGCATAGAACATGTAAGGTTTAAAAAACATTTCTTCAAACATATTTGCTTATCTGGACAGCAGCAGCAGCTTCAAAAAATTCTCTAGTTCTCTACTTCTCTTTCATTGTCTATTTGGTTTAGCCGATAAATCACCCGATAATAGTCAATCCGATATCAATCCGCCTGATGTCTTATCGGATGGCTAGCAGATTACTATATTTATAAAACGATAACCAATAAGCCGAACTGTTAAGCTTAAATAACTGCCCGATCTGCCCGTTAAGCACCCCTAGCTACTTCCATGACCGCGAGATAGACGAGGAGGCACTCCCCGGGCTCAGGTTTTGAGAGCAAGGGTGGTGAAGACAAGTACTCCTTCAGTTCTTGCAGTGCTTGTACAGATTCGGGCGTCCACTCGAGGCCATTATCCTTTTTGAGTATGCTGAAAAACCTGTGCCATCTATCAGACGATCGTGAGATGAATCTAGATAGGGCGACAATTCGACTGGTCAATCTCTGGACTTTCATTTTAGTGGTCAATTGTTCTGGTATCCCGTCGACTTCCTTGATTTGATTTGGTTTGACCTTAATCCCTCAATGTGATACCCAGAAACCTAAAAAATTTCCTGAGGCTATGCCAAATGCACGTTTCTCATGGTTTAATTTCATTCCGTAATTTCTTAGTATATCAAAAGCTTCCTTTAGGTGGTTGATATAATCCTCTGTCTTCACGGATTTGACCAGCATGTCGTCAATATACACCTCCATGATTTTGCCGAGTTGTTCTTTGAACATTCTTGTGACCAACCTTTGATAGGTAGCCCCCACATTCTTCAACACAAATGGCATGACCCTGTAACAATATGTACCCCTATGGGTGATGAACATGGTTTTCTTTTGGTCCTCTTCCTCCATGAGTATTTGGTTTTAACCTGAGTTGGTCGATGTGTGGTAGTGGGAATGAGTCTTTCCGGAATTCTTTATTTAGGTCTGTGAAGTCTTTGCACATCCTACATTTCTTGTTTTTCTTTTTGACCATCACCACATTGGCTATCCATTTGGGGTACTTCGCCTCCCTGATGGAGTCGTTTTCCAATAACTTCTCTACTTCTTCGTGGACGACCTCATTGATGTCGGGGTTGAACTTTCGGACCTACCTTACCAGGGGTACAAGGGATCGACGTTCAGATTGTGCGTGGCGATTTCTTTGGGGATACATGGCATGTCTGCAAGACTAAAAATAAACAAATCTGCATTAGTTATTAAGAATTGACTAAAATTTACCTGGATCTCGGAATTTGTAGCTGATGTATGCCTTTTTGGTGGGGTCATTATGATCTAGTTGAATGGGGTCGAGGTTCTCTATGGTTGATTCGGCGGCTTCAGCCGTCTCCGGATCCATTATGGATTCCTCGGGTTCGCCTTGTGGTGACATCGACCCTGTTGATTGCTATGCTTTCTTTTCCTTTTCTTTCTTTGTTGAGTTGTGGGGCTGTCCATGGCGATTCGGTAGTTTCCTGGGATGTACGTTGTTCTCCTCGTATGCTGAATATTCCCCAAGGTGTTGGAAATTTTATCACTTGGTATAAACTGGAGGGGACGACTCTCACGGTGTGTATCCATGGTCGTCCCACAATAGCGTTGTATGTGGTAACCTGGTCCATGATATGGAATGTTGTCTCTAGAGTTACTCTGCCGGCAAGAACGGGGAGTGTGATTTCTCCCGAAGTCCGTTCAACTGCATTGTTAAAACCAGTTAATGTGATGCAACGTGGCACTATCCTGTCCTCGAGCCTCATTCATCGAGGACTCAGGGATGGATGATGCACACTCCACTTCCGTCTTATACATAATTCTTATAACATCGGTATCTAAAATTTGTAAGTAATGACAAGTGCATCATTATGAGGGAAAGTCAAACCGTCGGCATCTGACTCGTCAAAGATGATACTTTCTTTGAGTACGTCATACCATTTGAGGGATAGATCTTTTGAGCTTGTGGGTGGCGATGAATGTGATGCCGTTGGTAAAGGTGTCGTCACTGCCACCAATAATCATGTTGATGGTACGAGCTGGTAAATTGGGCTTTGGCGGTCCTGGACGTTCTCGATCCCTTGCCAAGGTGTTCTTGCCTTTGTTGCTGAGAAGTTTTTTGAGGTGACGTTGCTGCAGAAGGTTTTCCACCTCTAGCCTCAGGGCAATGCAATCTTCTTTTTTGTGTCCACGTTCTTGGTGGAACTCTCAGAGGGCGTCAGATTTCCTTTTGCTTGGGTTTGACCTCATATTGGGTGGCCATTTTACCTTTGTTCCGAACTTCTCAAGGGCGTAGACTACCGTTATAGGTGAAACACAAAATTTTTGAGTAGATAACAAAGGGGCATACCTCTATCGTTCCTGTGAGTTCCTGATCTCGGCCTTAGACGGGCCATCTTTATAACAAAAGGGGGAACGGGTGTCCTGACATAGGGTTGGTGTCGTTCCCTACCATGTCGCGATACTAGATGATCTCTCCTCATATTATATTTGCATTCTTTCCTAGGCTCAGATTGTATCGAGGTGAGTCATCGAGTTGGTACATTGAGGTCGTCGATGTTTTCTCTGACCTCGGCACAGTAGGCATTATGGATTTCATCCCAAGTGGCTCGTGGATACTTCATTAACCGACTCAACAACTTTATGGTTGCCCTCGAAGCTTCTCTGCTCAACCCATTCTAAAATTCTACGACGGTCATTCATTCGGAAACATTTGGTAAGGTCATCCTCACCCTGTTGAACCGGACGAGGAAACCCCTCACTCCCTCTCCTCCCTATCCTCGGGATTGCTTGATGGAGAAGATGTTGTTTACTCTTGTTTCAGCTTTCTTGGCCCCACCGCATGCCGTTACGAACTTATCAGCCACTCTTCGAACATTTCTATGGAACGGGCTGGTAACTGTGAATACCATGTCAACGCCCTCCAGTGAGGTTTTTGCCAAATTTTTTCCGGCAAGATTGAGGACATCTGCTCTTTGGTTAGGTCGTTTCCTTTCACAGTGGTAACGTAGTGATTCACATGATTTTTGGGGTCGGTTGTTCCATCGTATAGTCTGAGATATAGGGGCATCTTGATGGTCTTTGGTATATCGTGTAGAGCCGCTTCCTCTCTATATGGCTGTTCTACAAAACCTACCAGCGTCCTTTTTTGGCAGCAATTTAGGGGCGCCGGGTATTTTGTCTACTCGTTCCTGTGCACTTTCATTTTGTCTCTGTGCGTCTTGTTTTCATTTTCCATTTCTTCCATTCTTTTCAACACGGTGGTGATGACGTTATCTCCTGCATTGTCAGTAACATCATGAGTTTTACCTGAAGTCGGAGGGTCTAGTTGGTCATCCTGTTCATTCCCTTGTTGTGCTACATGGACTCTCGTGGTTTCTGTGGTCGTGCATGGAACTTGTTTACTGAGCATGCTGACTAGAGTGTCAGTTAGCCACGCTTCGAGGAGCTTTTTCATAGCGGGTGGCGTCTCCTCTCCTGCAGGCGTGGAGGCACATTTCCCATTTAGTTTTGTTGTGCTGCAGAAAGGGGGAGGAGGCGTCCTCTCCCGCCTGGGGGAGGCAGTGGGCGTCACTTCCTTGCCCTGTGTCATAACCTTCGTTGATAGCAGTCATGAAGTTGAGGGAACGTTATCTGTTACCCTCATTCTGTTTCCTTGGTGACTACAATTTGGAAAAGAAAAAGGCTAAGGAAAGGAATCCACCATTATCTGAGGAAAAAAACGAAAAAGCAAATGATCAAATACATTCAACATAAGCAAACAGGTTAATGTGCATGAAGTCCACTTTGGACCAAAGCCAAATTTTCAAGTTAAATTTTATATTTTCTTAGACATATAAATTACGTAACAAACATCATTTCCCAATTTGCTATCAATCCCAACTTCCGCTCCTTAAATATCACTCTCCAGCATTTTTTATGAACGGAACATCATTTGAGCAAGTAAGCGAAACTCGAGACTTGCATTCTGGGCTTAGCTTAAACATTAGGAAGTTTGTCAGGTATCCATTCGACCATTTTACACTTGGAAAACTGGTCCAAATTTCTCAACCTTCTTCCCTGTTACTGGTTAGAAGCATAAACAAAATATTTTTAACCTCCGCTCTAATTTCAGAAGATGGAACTACGATTTGAAGTTTATAAATTTTAAATTTATGAACTAACTCATAGCTCATCTTACTAATTGGATTCACAATTAAATATTTATATATATATTTAATAAATTTTCTAATATAAATATTGTGATGACCCAATAGGTCATCTCATGTTTTAAAACTAAATTATGTGTTCCGAATCCTTAAATATCTCATTTTAGTCTTTCTCGAGTTGCATACACAGTCTGGATATTGATCCGGAAGGCTTATATGCTAAAAACTGATAAAACAAGAATTTTTGCCGTAAAAGTTAATTTTAGTTGACTTCGGTCAACGTTTTGAGTAAATGGACCGGACTCGTATTTTGACGGTCCAGGTGGGTTCGTATTGAAATATGGGACCTGGGCATATGCCTCGAGTCGAATTCCGAGGTCCCTAACTCGAGATATAAATTTTTGTTGGAAATTAAAAGTTTGAAAATTTAATGGTTTAGAGAATTGATTGACGTTTGGAATTGTTGATACCAGGCCCGTATTTTAGTTTCGGAGGTCGGTACAGGTTCAATATAATATTTATGACTTGTCTGTGAAGTTTGGTAAAAAACGGAGTTAGTTCGACGTGATTCGGACGTCCGGTTGTGAAAATAAAAGTTTTAAAGCTTTCTTGAAAATTTCATTCGATTTGGTGTCAATTCGTAGTTTTAGGTGTTATTTTGGCGATTTGATCACACGAGCAAGTTCGTAGGAATTTTTAAGACCTGTGTGCATGTTTGGTTTGGAGCTCCGAGGGCTCAAGTGAGTTTCAGATAGGTTACAAGATGTTTTAGACTTAGAAATCTGGTTTTTGGTGCTTTAACTGTCATCTGGTGTTTTCTTCTTCGCGTTCGCAAAGGTACTCTCGCGAACGCGTAGAGTAAACTGGAGCTAGGTGGAAATTCTTCTTCGCGAACGCGAAGGATAGGTCGCGAATGTGGAGCATTAGGGGCATTACCCTCCGCAAACGCGACCAGTGTTTCGTGAACGCGTAGACATGGGACCCGGGGGAGGGGATGTAACCTATACTCTTCGCGAACGCGGCACATGGATCGCGAACGCGTAGGTTGGTGGGTATAAGCCTTCGCGAACGCGGCACATGGATCGCGAACGCGTAGGTTGGTGGGTATAAGCCTTCGCGAACGCGAAGAGTACCTCAAAAATGCGTAGGCTAATTGAGCAGTTGCTTCGCGATCGTGGGAGGCCCTTCGCGAACGCGAAGAAGGCCTGACGCCCAGACCTTAAAACAGTTCAAAACGGGATTTTACCCATTTTTCTTAAATTCTCCATTAGAGCTCGGCCTAGGTGCGATTTTGAACGGAAAACTCAACACCAATTCATAGATTTGTACTCTTTAACTCATTTCTTCCATTTCTATCATCACCCATTAAATTCCTAGCCCTAATCTTTGTTCTTTCATGGTAGAAAACTAGGGATTTAGGAAGAATTGGGGAATTTTGCAAATTGGAGATTTGGACCTCAATTTGGGGTCGATCCCGAAACTAATTATATAATCGGGCTTGAGGGTGAATAGCTTTTGGTCCGAACCTCGGGTTTTGACCAAGCGGGTCCGGAGTCGATTTTTGACTTTTTGGGGGAAAGTTTGGAAAATCTAAATTTATGCATTGTAATTGATTCCTTTAATAATATTTGATGTTATTAAGTTAATTGTAACTAGATACAAGTGGTTTGGAGGTGGATTCTAGAGAAAAAACTGTAATTGAGCATTGAGTGGCCTGTGGAGCGAGGTAAGTGTGTGCCTAACTTTGACTTGAGGGATTAGGAATCCTTGCCTTAATTGCTATATGAAAATCATGTGAGCGGCATATATGTGAGGTGACGAGTACTTATATGCCGCCATTTATCTGTCTTGTTTGTTTCCTTCCTGTTCCTCTTATATTGTTTTCTTCCCTACCTTAACTGTTACATGATTTACTTGTATTTCCATGCTTAATTGCTACTTATTATACCTTGTTTCTCCTTATTGAAGGTATTAGTTACCCCGTAGCTTTATTGTCCCCCTTTTCATTCTTAAGATGTTTCATTGGTGCTTTTAATGATAAATTTTAGATTGGTCTCGCTGAGTAATATTACTTGTGTAAGGTTTTATAGAGTATAAGCTTTCCGTTTGCTTTGTTTGAAGTTCAAGTATCGTGAAGGTCTTTGTGTTAAATTGTGAAATTTCTGTACTTACTGAATAATTGATACTGATATGGTGGGATCGGGTTGCGCGCCGCAACAGGAGGAATAAGGGTGATATATTGAGGAGGAATAAGGGTGAATTGATATTATATGGTGGAATCGGGTTGCATGCCGCAACATGTGTAATAAGGGTGGATTGTGGTGAAATAAGAGTGAACTGTGATTGTAATTATTGCGATATGGTGCGATCGGGTTGCACGCCGCAACACTTTTATTTATATTATGTTATTAAGAGGAAATAAGGGAGGATTATGATATGTACGGTGGGATCGGATTGCGCACCGCAACAACCTATATGTTTGTGCTTTTTCTTTGACTGTGTTAGTTATGGTAGTTTTAAATTGCACTTAAGGATTGGTTATAGCTGGACACTGATGTAATACATTGGGTACTGTACTTACCTCTTGCAAGACACTGCTCTACTTTATTCTGTCTTTCTTTCCGCTTTTATTACTTACTGTATGCGGATTATATTGTGCGTGTCCCGCCATAGCCTCGTCACTCTTTCGTCGAGGTTAGGCTCAACACTTACCAGTACATGGAGTCGGTTGTACTGATACTGCACCCTGCACTTCCTGTGCAGATTTTGGAACAGGTTGTGGCTGATCGAGAGGTTAGCCATAGACTTCACAGCTAGGAGACCCAAGGTAGCCCTCTTGGCGTCTGCAAGCCCTGGCGTCCCCTTCTACACTTTCATACTTACTGTTTTACTTTATTTCATAAACAATTGTACTTTCTTTCGGATAAATATCTATAAAAAAAATCTTAGTATGTTCGTGAATTGTGACTCCGGATTCTGGGTAGTAATAGTATATAATTAAAGTTGCAATTTATGAAATTTCGCGTTTATTTCAATTTTTTAATGGCTTGTTTACTGGTAATCACCTAAAGGTAACGAATAACCTCTAATGTTGGCTTGCCTAGCAAATGTAATGTTAGGCGCCATCATAATCCCGACGGTGAAAATTTCGGATCGTGACAAATACACTAAGTAAAAGCTACGGATTCATCCGAACGCGTAGCCACTACTCTAGCTCCTCCACTGGATTTCAGTTGCTAACATTCTTTATGAACTAAACATCCCTTGAGAAACCATAGCACAAGTAAATCGAATACCAAAAACTTTGGCCCCTATAACAAAAAACCCAAGAGATTTTTCTTTCTGAGCTTCGTTTAAAATATTGGGAAGACAGCCATGAGATTTGGCCCAAGTTTCTCAAACTACCCAAATAGACAGACAAGAACAGAACCATGCATTTTCAGCTTTCACTAGCTAAGACTCTTTATAAACTAAGACATCGTTTGATATCTGCAGAGGGAAACTCGACTTCTCGACTTTGGCTCTTGTTACAGAGCTAAACTCGACTTCTCACATTGGGTTTGGGTAAACAAAATTTAGATTGGTTGGTGGCTATGCCTCATCAACCAGACTTCACTGGTTTTTTATTCTTTATAGAAGAAAATATATTGTTGAGAGTCAAACCAATTTTGTAGAAACCATCCAATAGGAAGATGTCCGTGACATTTTTGCGTTGCCTACAAAATCCCAAATCTTGAAACAATAATCTCACATGAACTTATGATTCTATTATATATGCTACATTGTAAGTGTTCTAACCCCATCATCTAAATGAGAAAAAAATATAATAATTTAAATATTTGAAGCGTAAGAAAGTTATTATATATATTGCTAACAATCAGCGTATCTTATTAAGTATATGTTTGTTTTCTATTTATGAGTTTCGAAAGATATATGTTTCAAAATAAATAGTTTTTTAACTATAATAAGAGGTGTAGATAAAAACTTTCAACAAAAATGTTCATCTCTTTTTAAATACTATTATATTTTAATACATTTAGTTATGGATATACCTCATAGGGGGGGCGTAAGGGTAGAATTTCCATAGCAAAAGGGGTGTAAGTGTATGATTTTAAAATACAGGGATGTATTTGAAAACAAGTCATATTATAAGGTATACCTAGAATTTAATCACCTAAAGGTCTAAACTTTCTCTTTATGTTTTTTTTTTTTGAGCTTATTCGGTTTAGAATTATACTTGTTGATGCCAAGAACTATATATGCTGGGATATATATAGTTCTAACGGGGGCAGATTTTTGTATTATTACTTAAAATATCTGAATTATGCTACTTGATCTCTCGTGCTAATTAAATAAACTTGTCTTCTCCATCTCATAGCCATATCTCCTCCATTATTTCTGGAAATGTTAGATATGAAAAGGGGACAAAGAGACAAGCATGTCAATATCGAATAAGAAGAAAGCCATAAGAAAAGCCAAATATCATCCATTCCCATCTCTGTCCCATACTTGTAAAGTATGCTTTACATATAGGCTACTCAGTTACGTGCATGAACTTCATCTTTCTTTCTTATCATGAACTAAATATTAGGCTGACCAGTGTTAGGTGCATAGTATGATTGTATAGGTTCTAAAATAAGAAGCCTAGAATCTGGCAGTTGGCCATGCCCTGTTGATGTAGTTCTTAGTTTTCAACACAATTTCCAACAGATGCCACGGAGGTTTGCTATATCCATTCGCCCATTCCTTGTATCGATAGTTGCTGTCTCAAATAAATGTTCTGAGAATAGGGTTATAATGATAATATTGCAAACAATTGTATAAATAGATAAATTATGTTCTCTTTAATTGTTTAAACTTTTAAAGTCCCAAAAATCTAATTAATCATAATATTTTTACAAGTTCAATGATTGCACATTTTTTAATGTGACCACATTGTCTTTTTGATATATCTCTATTACCATAGACATAAAGGTCTAATTTACTAAAGTTTTAACTTATATATACTATAAGGTGTAAATTATTTTTTACACCTATTATATCATGTCCTTGAAAGATGATTGTTAGTAATTAACCATAACAATTGAATTTTTTTCCTTCAATCATGACAGTTGAAATTAATAATCAAAAAACTAAAAAGATTAACTTTAATTTTACAACAGGTTATATTGGACTAATAGTGTATACAATTGTATCATCATATTGACACGATAATCACGGTTTCTGGATGGAGGCCAATATTATAGTATTCAAATGGAATATTCTGTCACCAGAGTAATAGTCGACCTAACTACTTTATTTTTGAATGGTAGAACCATTTCAATGATGTATTTATTGGTCTGGTCAAATATTCAATCTCTTCACTCTTCCCAGTCCCCCTTCATGGAAAAGGTCCAAATATAAGAAGTATCTGTTCAACGAGCAAGAAGAACAGTCTAATACTTTATTTGATCAATTTTTTTTTCTTTTAAGATTAAGGTGTTTGACCAAATTTGTAGAAAAAAAAAATAATTATTTCTAAAAGTATTTTTTTGAAAAGTACTTTTGAAATAAATAAATTTAGAAGTACTTTTAAAAGCTTAATCAAACACTAATTACGGATTAAAACTAATTTTTAAATTAATTAACCAAACACAAACTATTTTTCACTAAATGTACTTTTTAAAAAAAATATTTTAAAAATATTATTTTTCAAAATAAGTTGATTTTAAACGCTTGGTCAAACAAGCAGGGTGAAAATATTGGTAATTTGGTCCCAAAAAAAGGTTTTCCTGTTTGGATTGTGGCTGGTTGAAGGGATTCGTCAAATATAAAGTGACTGACGTATAAAATTAGTCTTAAAGACTTGGTCAGCTCATGCCAATATATGATTAGTGAACTGGCAAAGAAAATACAAAATATAAACTTATCTATATATGAGAATTAGTTAGAGCATTTGTGCCATTCGATATCCTAAATTATTGTTTCTTTCGAGAGTTGGGAAGCGACCGATGATTATACATTATTTTTGTGAAGCTTCCTTTCGCTTCACTATTTTGACCAGGGACGGACGAATTTAGGGGCGGAAGGGGTTTGCTGAAAAATTATATTGTATATATAAAAAAAAATTTACTTTTTATTTATATATATAAGTTTTGAATCTCCTTGACACAACCCAAAAGTGTTTCTTAGTAGGGAGTTCAAAAATTTTGTAATGTCATAAGTTCAATTCCCACTAACTATAATATTTTTTTAACTTTTTTTCTTTTTAAACCCCTTCACGAAGATCCTGTCTCGGCCACTGCTAGGGGTTCGTTGAAAAAATAACGCCCAAGGAAAAAAAAAAGGGAAGAAAG
Organism: Nicotiana knightiana; assembly: GCA_005239525.1. Classification (NCBI taxonomy): domain Eukaryota; kingdom Viridiplantae; phylum Streptophyta; class Magnoliopsida; order Solanales; family Solanaceae; genus Nicotiana; species Nicotiana knightiana. The sequence continues at coordinate 36,994 of ML413812.1, forward strand.
AGAATATTTGATTAAATAGTGTTATTACAAATTGGGACAAATCTAAAAGATACAATTCCCAATTAGTCTTTGGGAAATTGAAAATAAGCGAAAGAAGGAGAGGAATTCCAAACATAGTAGCGCAAGAAAATGCGCTACTATATTAGCTTCATGATAGAATAGATGGTCCCCGAACTCTCTTTTTAGTTTGACAATCATTTTAAAATTGTTCACAATTCATGCATCATCTTATATCAAATTAACTGATATTCTGTAAGCAGCTCGACGCGAGACACATCCTCGAGCTTAACTAGTGACTTTTACCCACAAAACAAACAAAAGTAACCCTTTTGTTAGGCATAATTGAATCAATCAATGTTAATTGCATTTCTGTATTTATTGGCATTAATAAACTTACTGCTTGTTGGTTAGTGTTTCACATAATAATTAGACTTATAGAAGAAAAACAGAGACTTTTATAAAACTATCAATATTAATAGCGGTGGAGTCAAGATTTCAAACTTATGAGTTCGGGATTATAATCGTTAAAAGTTATTGGATTCTAAATTAATCATTTATACATATTTAATGGATTTGTAAGACAAACACATGGTTTGAATCAAAGTTACTGAGTTCGGCCAAACTCGATCCCGATACTCCACTGAATATTAAGCCCTCGACATCTATCCTAGAGACTAGAGTCCAAGCGCCATGATGTGGGCTAGCATCACTATCGATGAAAACAAAATAGATATTTTTAAACTGAAAGAATTTTTTTGAATCAAAGTACTTATGACTGTTTACCTCGAAAACGGTTTTAACAATTATATTTAATTTGTAATTCTAAAAATATGTGATTTATTCTAACACTAGTTGATTATTAGGAAGTAATAAGTGCAAGTAAAGAAAATAAGATAAGCAAATCAAAGTCGTCATGAAGCCGGGGACCTCGAGCTCAGTAATATCGGAGGCCTCGAGGGTAGCATTTGGAAGTTAATAATGGATAATAAATGAAGGACAACAAATGGAGAGCAATAAATGAAGAACAATAAAGCTGTAGCAAAAATTTAAGCACATTAAGCGAGAAAAGCAGAGAATGTTCTATTGCAGTGAATATTCATGTGTTACAAAATGATAGGGATCCCTTTTATATAGGAGGGGAGAATCCCAACATAGTACATGTCCAATTATGACAAAAAAATGCTATTGTTACAGCTGTATAATGGCTTAGTATGGACTTGTACTATCTCTTGCAGACATTATCAGCTCTAACCACGTGTCCTTGGGAGTTTCCCGCCTTTCCATGACTACCATCGATTTTTTTACCGCCTCGAGGTATGTTGCGATGAGCCTTCGATATACTCTGTCGTGGGATGCACCTCGGGGTCGAACTTCAGATTCTGCTTCGAGCCTCTCGAGACCAGGCTTGGAACGCCATAGAGGCCTTAAAATCAGACTTCCTCGATTTTAACCGTATATAGATAGCCCCCGCGTTTCTTATAGTGAAATGATAAGAAACGATTTGAATTCTTTGACTCTTCAATGTCTCCATCACAATGTCAGTTACGTCATGCAGGCGATTGGTATGACAAAAGGGATGCTCAAAAGTCACGCTTGCACGGTTCTCGAAAAGCTTCGAATCGATTACGGTGGTTGGCCGTCCTTTTGTCTTCTCCAACACGCATAACTGGCCCTTATAAATATCCCAGTCCTTCACTCCTTAAACCTTTACTTTTCACTACATCTTCAGATCTTCAACAACTATTCTTACTTCTTTCTAGTGTTCATCTCTCAACCAATTTCTTCCTTTTCTCCTGAAATTTCACAGCAAAAATGGCAAAGACCTCTAAAACCGTTCCCCAAGATGAGAAAGCCCCTTCATCGTCACGCTCGTCTAAGAGCAAAGCAATAGTGCCTCCTCATATTGAGGAGTGCATCCCCGGACCTTGTGAAATGTCCTCCGATTTCAAAGTCGGCAAACCTTCTTCGAAACCGGGGCGATGTGAATCCATGTTCCAATACATTAGCCTGGTAACTGAAATTGAGAAAGTGAAGGCTGACTGCCGCTGGGTGGAGACGGTACAAGTGGAGATTCCTTCTCGTGAAGAATAAATAACAACACATAAAGCCAGTTTCCTTAGTGTGTATACATATCCTTTTACCTAGGTCCGGTAGAACCATCTTCGCCATCGATAGGCCCTATGATCCTCGATTTCTGCAGACAATATTGGGTGACATTCGGCCAAATCTATCCATCATTATGGTGCATTGTTTACCTGATTCGATACTTTTTTAACATGGCCGAGGGGATGCCTTTTACCCTCGACCATCTGATTAGAACGTATAGCCCCCGACTTTATCGAGGCAGCCTGATTAAGATACAACGTTGGGCTTCGAAGGTCCTCTTTGCCAGCATTGACGAGGATAAGGACAGATGGTTGATGAGCCGCTTTGTCCAATTTAGGACCTCGGACCTGATCCCTGCTAAAAGGATGCCATTCCCCGAGGAATGGAATATGAATCGTAAGTGAACATATTTCGTCAAGTAAATATTTTTTCTTCCTTTTGAACTAAATCTCTCCGATGATACAGTTATCGAGTGGTATCCTGGTGCGAGCAGGGATCTCTCGGGCTGGGTCCGATTACTCAATTCGACCTGCCCGTATATCAAGCGCGTGTGGCGTGACCTGGCCAAGACCCGATGGGAGGCTAAAAACCATGGTGTTTGTTGACCCATGTCATTGCATAGTTTTGAAGATTGACAAATGGCTGACCAGTTGAACCAGGTCCATCAGAGTACACATCTTGAACTGAATAGCTGGAACATGAACCGTATATGTATAGGAGATATTTGTGAATGTGAAATATCAATGAACCAAGAGATTCTCTCCTAATGCAAAAAGGTTGCAAACTGATGAGAAGATTGAAGTCGAATTCAACAAGGAAAGTAACAAAAGAAAGGAAGTTGAGTTTGGTACGAATTTGTTCACCCAGGTAGAGTTGGACTAGAATTGGACAACAAGCTCAACAACTGACTCTATAAATTCTCGATGTATTTCTGCTGTAATTGAGAATGCACAAAAGCTGAAGTGAATCAAAGTCTGAAAGAAAAGTTCCCAAAGTTATTTTGCTAGCAGAATCATTGTGCGATTTAAAGGCTACAGTTCAACTAGAAGAACTAGTTCCATCTGATTAATTATTGAGTCTAGTTGATTGTAGTTGGAGTTTTAATAATGTATCTTTTCAGCTTTCACAGAAGCAATTGTAATAGGTACGCATTGTTCAAGTTATAGTTAACTTGAAGCTTGTAGAAATTAGTTAGGGGCTAGTTACTACACAAGGATTAGAGTTAGTCCTAGGATTACAAAAAAAGTTTATTTTGTAAGTCCGTTTGACTCAGAGTTTTTAGTGAAGTGTTTGAGCAAATCCTACTGAGGAGTAGGTCGTGGTTTTTTCACCTTTTGATCCAGGTGTTTTCCACATAAAAATCTCTGTGTTTTTACTTTACTGCTTTTAACATTCCACAACAGTAGAAGTAAGTACATCAAGAAGAACCAGGTTCTTCCAGTTAGACAACACTCGAAAAATTGGGTACCTCACAATTAACTTATATAATTGTGTGGTACTGACATCTAAAACATCAAATGGTATCATAGCAGGTTATCCTTGAAAAGATAACACCTGAGAGAAGATCAAGATGAGTGCACCACTTAGAAATTGGGAAGGTCAATCAACTGCAAGGCCACTACTCTTCAATGACCAGTATTTCTCTTGGTGGAAAAACAGGATGAATGACCACCTGATTGGAGAAGACTATGAACTCTGGGACATAGTCATTGATGGTCCTCTAGCTACCATGATGAAGACTGCTGAAGGTATAGATATACCAAAGACTAGAGCTGATTGCACTGCTGAGGATCTGAAGAAATGGGAGAAGAATGCAAAGGCCAAAAAGTGGCTAGTGTGTGGACTAGGTCCAGACGAGTACAACAGAATCCAAAGCTGCACCATTACCAAATAGATCTGGGATACGTTGCAAGTAGCCCATGAAGGAAGACCTCAGGTAAAAAGGTCAAGAGGTACTCTACTATACTCTCAGTATGAAAACTTCACTATGAAAGAAGGAGAGACTATCCAAGAGATGTACACAAGGTTCACAACCTTGACTAATGAACTGAAGTCTCTTGGAAGAGTCATTCTTGAAGAGGACAGGGTTGAGAAGATCCTAACAAGGGTCTTGCATATTTCTTGGGAAAGCGAAATCACTACTATCCAGGAATCCAAAAATATGACAACCCTGAGATTAGATGAGCTGATTGGAAACCTCACTTCCTATGAACTGAGAAGGCAGACAATGAAGATGGATGGTCCAAAGAAGGAGAGGAGTCTAGCACTAAGAATCATTGAGGGAGCAGATCTGGAGGATGATGAGATGGCCATGATCACCAAAGAATTCAGAAACTTTCTCATGAGGAAGAAGGGCATCTCTAGAGGAGGAAACTACAACAAAGCAAAAGCTCCAGAAAGGCCAACCAACGAGGGATGATATAAATATGGTAAGACCGATCATATCATCAAAAACTATCCTCAGTGGGAAGTAAAACGGAAAAAGGAGAGATATGAAAGAAGGAACAGGAAGAAGGAACATGTCCAACCCAAGAAAACCACAACAAAGGCTATGGTTGCTGCTTGGGGGGAAGTTCAGACGAGGAATCAGAAGAAGGGGAGACTGAAGATCAGGCGCTCATGGAAATTGGAGAATCTGATGAGGAATCACATGAAGAACCAGAGGTAAGTATCTCCCATCTTAAAAACAAAGTAAAGTTCCTATCTAAGGAAAAACTCTCTGAGTTGCTACTTGATTTCATAGATGATTCTGAGGAAACAACCAAAGAGAAGGATCAACTATCTAAAGAATGTGCAATGCTAAAATCAAAGTGCATGAACCTGGAAATCAGAGTCAGTGAATTTGAAAAGAAAAACACTGACTTGTTGAACCAGGTTCATCCACTTGAAACTGAGATTCTAGAACTAAAATCTGAAAACTTAAAGCTAAAGCTAGGATCCAGTAAAAAGGTTGTTGATTATTCTCATATCATGTTAGAAGAAAACGTGGGAAAACTAAAAGATAAGATGTATGCCAAGGATGAACAGATAAGAACTCTTAATGAAGAACTTGGCAAAGTCAAACATGAATTAGATCGAACTTGTAAATAGAATAAATCCTCTTATGCCCTGATATGGCTTCAAGAGAATCATAGTAGCAACAGGAGAGGGATTGGCTTTGGAAGTCAATTGCCCAAGTGGGATCCCAAAAACAAGTATCTCACTCTTCCTGAGAATAAAATCTGCACCCATTGTGGTAAGACTGGGCACTACAAATATGAGTGTACTGCAAAAGAGCAGGCCAGTCGAAGAAATGAGAGGTTTGTAAAAAGGAAAAACTGGCTACCAAATTGGGCCAGGAAAAATTTGATTCATCCATTCTCTCATAGAAAAGGACCCAAACTAGTTTGGGTTCTTAAGACTAACCCATGATTCTTTTGTAGGTTCAAGTGAGAGGAAGCAGTCAAATTTAGTATTTGGATAGTGGCTGCTCAAAGCATATGACTGGGAACATGGAACAGTTCCTTTCACTTGAAAGTCTCAAAGGAGGAAATGTCTCCTTTGGAAATGGAAAGAAAGGTGAAATCATTGGGGTTGGTAAGGTAGGTAAGGATGACACACGATCCATTGAACATGTGTATCTAATAGATGGCTTGAAATATAGCCTGATCAGTGTATCACAACTGTGTGACAGAGGTAACCTGGTTGCTTTTACTTCCACAAAATGTTTTGTGATTAACCTGCTTACTGACAAGATTGTTTTGCGGGGAAAAAGAAGGAATAACATCTATGTCATAGACTTGTCCACACTGTCTGAAAATGAACTCACTTGCCTAAGTGTGTTGGACAGTGATCCCCTCCTGTGGCACAAACGACTTGGTCATGCGAGTCTAACTCAGCTTAACAAACTAGTCTCTAAGGACTTAGTGGTAGGACTTCCTAACATTAAGTTCAAGGAGGACAAAGTTTGTGAGGCATGTGCCAGGGGGAAGCAGGTAAGGTCCTCTTTCAAAAGTAAGAAAATAGTCAGTACCACCAGGACGTTGGAACTGGTTCATATGGATCTATGTGGTCCTATGAGAACTCTGAGTAGAGGTGGTAAGAGATATGTGATGGTGCTAGTTGATGATTATTCAAGGTTCACTTGGACCTTATTCCTGGCATCTAAGGATGAAGCATTTGATATGTTCACCTCATTTGTCAAGAAAACTCAAAATCAATTAGGACGTCAACTAGCATCAATAAGATCTAACCACGGTACTGAATTTGAGAATGCTAAGTTTGCTGAGTTCTGTGATGAACATGGTGTTAATCATAACTTTTATGCTCCTAGGACCCCATAGCAAAATGGGGTTGTTGAAAGGAAAAAACAGAACTCTTGAAGACATGGCAAGAACCATGCTTCTATCTAGCAAACTACCTCACAACTTTTGGGCTGAAGCAATAAACACTGCTTGTTACATAATCAATAGATGCATGGCCAGACCTCTGGTAGAGAAAACTCCCTATGAATTACTTAAAGGGAGAAAGCCCAACATATCCCACTTTAGGGCTTTTGGATGCAAGTGCTTTGTGCATAAATGGCAAATATTCCCTAGTAAAATTTGACCCTAGAAGTGATGAGGGAGTATTCTTGGGATATTTATCACATAGCAAAGCTTATAAAGTGTATAATAAAATAAATATGTGTGTAGAAGAAAGTATACATGTTGTCTTTGATGAAACTAATATTCTTGTTGAGAGACATGAACCTGAAGATGAGGAGCTTGGACTGGTAAGAAGCAGTGATGACATTGAAGCAAGCATGGAAGATGGAACAGGTGATGGACCAGGTTCAACTACCCCAAACATCATGACAGGGGGAATTCAACATATGCAACCTGGCCCTGATCCTACTCCACAGCAACAAGACACCATGGAATTGTCTAGGAATGAACAACTGGTACTTAAACCACACATATATCAGAGTTCTCACCCTCTTAAGAACATCATAACAGATTTGGCATCCAGAATCAAAACAAGATCATCTTTGAAAAATCTGTGTGCGTTTGAGGCCTTTTTATCCATGATCGAACCAAAGAACATTGGGGAAGCCCTACAAGATGCTGATTGGGTAAATGCCATGCAAGAAGAGCTGAATCAGTTTG
>ML413812.1:44406-86504 GCA_005239525.1 Nicotiana knightiana
ACACTCTCATAGCCACAACTACAAAATTGGATGTGAATAAACCCGGTTCATCTGTTGATCAGAAGCTATACAGAGGGATGATTGGGTCTCTATTATATCTCACTGCCAGCAGACTTGATATTGTGTTCAGCGTGGGATTGTGTGCTAGGTTTCAGGAAATTCCAAAGGAGTCCCACCTCACTGTAGTGAAAAGAATTTTGAGATATCTGAAAGGCACCACTGATTTGTGTCTTTGGTATCCTAAAGGTAGTAATTTCGACCTTGTAGGATATGATGATGCTGATTATGCAGGTTTCCTGGTTGACAGGAAAAGTACTTCAAGCATTTTGGGCTCCTGCCTTGTCTCTTGGGCCACCAAGAAACAAAATTCAGTAGCCTTGTCTACTGCTGAGGCTGAATATGTGGTTGCAGCCTCATGCTGTGCCCAATTGCTATGGATCAAGCAACAACTCATGGATTTTGGTATTGATGTCGGATGCATTCCTATTTTCTGTGATAACACTAGTGTTATTAGTATGACGAAGAACCCGGTTCATCACAAGAAAACTAAGCACATAGATGTTAGGCACCATTTCCTAAGGGATAACTATGAAAAGGGAATGATCTCAATAGAATTTTGTGCTACTGATCATCAAATTGCTGATATATTCACTAAAGCACGTAGTAGGGTGCATTTTGAGAGAAACATGATGGAATTAGGGATGATTAAGATCACCTAATTGAAAACAAATGGAAAAAAAATGAAAAAATGAAAGAAAAAAAAATTGGCTAGAAAATTTTAATTAGGTACTTAATCAGATTAATAATTGCTCAGCATCATGACTTTATTTCCATACTCTTGTGCCATGTATTAATATGATTCCCTGCATACTAATGATGTTTATCTATCTTTGTAAATTGAGACAATTTAAAGATTTCTAACAGGATGAACCTGTTTCATCCATGCTGATTCATCTGACTGACGAGGTACGTACTTTTCTCCATATATTAATTCAATTACAGTCATACATGAGCAGGATTCTTTTCATAATTGGTTCAAATTCAAATACTTTGTTCTTACCCAAATTGAACCAGTTTCAAGAAGTCCAGTCTTCACTTAATTAGCCTAGTTTTAGGGTGAAATTAAATGTCTAATCAATATCAGTCCTTAGGCGATTAGACTCCTACTTGAGTACACATTCTGCAGTTTGAAATCTCACTAGCCACATCTTATAAAAGGTCATCATTAATCTACTCTTCATAAAGCAACCGTCGAACCAAGTTCAACTCATTCTACACAAATCAAAATTGATTACTCACCTTTTCTTCCTAACAATACATAATCATATCTTCACCACCACCCACTTCTTCTTATCATTCATCACCTAATCGTGATTACGATGGAGGAAATTCTGAATCTGTATCCAATTATCCATATGTATACAGTTTTCAATCACCAGAAATTTTGTCAACCCCTGAAAATACACCCATTCCTGAACCCACTCCAAACCCTACTCCTGCCCCCAAGAATCGTCGTGTAAAAGTTCTTGCCCGAAAATTAGTTGCTTCTGGGACTAGGGAAAATTTCTTGGAGGATCTTATTAAAGCGGACAAAGGTACTAAGTCAGATTCATCCAGTGAATCTTTTAAATCAGCCAATGAGGAAGACACACCTGGTTCAACCAATTCTGAGAAAGGTAATCCTGAAATCAATTTTGAATTTGCTTCTGCTGATAAAAGGTTCGTATTGGTTGGGTCTGTTATTGATGTTGAAGTGCCTATAAGGCATATGGGTGGTAGAAAAGAAAGAATTCTTGAGAGAGAGGGAAAAAAAGTTGAGAAGGGATCTGAGAAGGATGGTACCACGCTGGTTATCTGTGGTCCCATTCCTGAAACTGTTGGAGAAAACGTCACAGATTTAGGGGGGGCATAGTTGAGGAGGTTGTAGCAGGTCTTGTAAGTCTGAAGAAAGGAAAAGATGAACCTGTTTCATCTGGGGAAGAAACATTGGCTGAAAGGCTGAAGAAACTGGGGGAGTCCTATAACCCCAAGAAAAGGAGGATTCAGAAGTCCAAGAAGACAACTCACCCAGTTCCTTCAAAGAAAAGAAAAGTTTCTAAAGCTGCTGATGTTCCTGCTCCAAAAGTAAGAGCTACCGTAGCACTGTGAGAGATGAAGAAGAGAAATTGGAAAAAGGCTCTGAAAGAGAGCAAGAAGAAGAGGGCAGCAAAGGGAAAAGCGAAAGTTGGAGAGCCTGTTGAGGCTACTGAGATTGAAGAGAAGACGTTGGACCTGGTTCAACATGAGGAGCAGCCTGCTCCAGGTGTGGCTGAGACACCAAAACCCACAAAGGCTAAGGATTCTTCAAAGAAGTCAGCTGGAATGTCTGTCGCACCAACAAGATCTGTTAAGAGGACCAGGGCCAAGCTAAATAAAGTGAAAATTGTTGAAAAAGAGGATGATGATGCATACTGGAGTGGAGAGGAGGAGAAGGAAATAGGAGAGGTGACTGACAGAGTTACCATGTTTGGAAAGAGAACAATACTGAAGGGTAAGCTGATGAAGGATCTAGAGGATCCTGGAATGCAATATCTGCTAGAAACTCTGGAGGTGTAGGGCTGGAAGTACATGGTCCTTCGCAGGGAAGGTAGGCTGGTAAGGGCTGAGTTGGTAGAATTCATGGGAAATGCCATTGTCAAGGAAGGCAAGGTCACTTCCATTTTCAAAGGAATTGAAATTTCCTTTGATGCTAAAGAAATGGGTGTAACATATCAGCTAAGGGTTATGAGGACTACACAAGGCAAAGATGGCGTTGTCTAGATGGGATGGCCTCAGCAATCAATATCACCAGATTCTTCAGTGATAATGAGAAGGAGATTGAACCCAAGCCGGTCTACAAGAGTGAAATGAAGCTAGAACACAAGCTATTCTTCGAGTTCATCATCAAGTTCCTATTGCCCAGACAAGAAAGAAGGCACATTGCAAATTATATGGATCTGACCTTGATGGAGTGCTTGTATAGGGAAAAGCAAATCAATTGGCCGACTTTCATCATCCAACTCTTGGACAGAGTTGTGAATGGAACCAAAGCACACTCAATTCCATATGGCTTCATTCTGACAGCAGTGCTTGCACATTTTGGGGTTTTAGTGAAGAAGGCTGCGGTGGCTATTGTCAAAGACTATTTGGGAAGGAAACCTTGCTGACATGTGAATACAATGTCAATGTTCCTGTGGATGAACCTGGTTCATCTAGGAAGCAACCAGTCAACAGCAAAGTTAGAACTCTGGTGCCGGAAAACGAGATCAAGGATATGGAGATCCTTCGTTTGAAGTCTCGTGTGATTGAGGTTGAAGCTGAGCGGGATGCTCTTAGGGATGAATTATCAAAGGAGAAAGAAAAGAACGAGGGTGTTCTTAAGCAGATGATTTCTCTCCTACAATCCAAGACCACAACCTCCTCTGCACCTTCCAATCCTTAGGCTGTCCAGAGCTTCCAAAACCCCTCTTTAGACCAGTTGTTCAGTTTCTTCTGTTTTTACTATGTTTTTTGCTCATGGTTGGTTTGTTTTTGTTTTTCTGTATGGTGATTGATAATTAATCAATGAATTTTTCTTCTAGTTATTGACTTGTCTCAATTTCTTAGTTAACTTACATTTATTGTCTTCATGTGTTGATTAATCATGCTTTGCACCTGCAGTTGACTCAGTGGCCATGAGTAATAATCAATAAATCTGGTAAGTCTATCATTTTGTAAACTTTTCGATGATGCCAAAAGGGGGAAGATATGTGCTGAACTTTTTCAAAAGTTTTTTCAAAGTGATATTTATAACCTAATGAACCTGGTTTCTCTATGATTAATGCTTAAAACCATACAAAGTGTTTGAAGTGTATAAAGGATTAAGCACATAGTTTGTCATCATCAAAAAGGGAAATTTGTTGACCCATGTCACTGCATAGTTTTGAAGATTGACAAATGGCTGACCAGTTGAACCAGGTCCATCAGAGCACACATCTTGAACTGAATAGCTGGTACATGAATCGTATATGCATAGGAGATATTTGTGAATGTGAAATATCAATAAACTAAGAGATTGTCTCCTAATGCGAAAAGGTTGCAAACTGATGAGAAGATTGCAGTCGAATTCAGCAAGGAAAGTAACAAAAGAAAGGAAGTTGAGTTCGGTACGAATTTGTTCACCCAAGTAGAGTTGGACTAGAATTGGATGACAAGCTCAACAACTGACTCTATAAATACTCGATGTATTCTGCTGGAATTGAGAATGCAAAAAAGCTGAAATGAATCAAAGTCTGAAAGCAAAGTTCCCAGAGTTATTTTGCTAGCAGAATCATTGTGCGATTTAAAGGCTACAGTTCAACTAGAAGAACCAGTTCCATCTGATTAATTATTGAGTCTAGTTGATTGTAGTAGGAGTTTTAATATTGTATCTTTTCAGCTTTCATAGAAGTAATTGTAATAGGTACGCATTGTTAAAGTTAGATTTAACTTGAAGCTTGTAGAAATTAGCTAGGGGCTAGTTACTACAAAAGGATTAGATTTAGTCCTAGGATTATAAAGGAGTTTATTTTGTAAGTCCGTTTGGCTCAGAGTTTTTAGTGAAGTGTTTGAGCAAATCCTACTGAGGAGTAGGTCGTGGTTTTTTCACCTTTTGAGCCAGGTGTTTTCCACGTAAAAATCTTTGTGTTTTTACTTTACTGCTTTTAATATTCCGCAACAGTAGAAGTAAGTACATCAAAAAGAATCAGGTTCTTCCAGTTAGACATCACTCGAAAAATTGGGTACCTCACAATTTACTTATATAATTGTGTGGTATTTACGTCTAAAACATCAGTGTTCTTTTCTGTCATACTTAAGCTCTTTTGAGAGAATACCTCTCGATAGTACTCTCACCCTTTGTGTTTATCCTTTGGCGCTTGTGCAGGCGTAGTAGAGGCCATTTTGATGAGGGAACCCCCGTTTGGGGAAGCAGATACCCCAAAACCCGTTAAGGAGAAGAAGAGAAATAAGAAATTACCGACTGAGTCCCCGAATTCAAAGAAGGCTAAAGTTCAAAAGCCTGAGGTCGATTCAGTAGCCTTAACTTCGGAAGTGGCAGATAGTCTTCGTGTTGAGGGCGAAGAGAAAGATGACTTCCTGCTATTACTTAGGGGAAGAGGAAGCGCGACTTCTTCGAAGCCTTCTGAGCCGACAGCTGTTGATCCGAAGGCTTCTGAACCAAAAGTTGTTGATGTTGCCCCACCTCGAGCTGAAGAAATTCTCAAGGGTGGGTCAAACGAAGTCCTTGAGTTGGCCAGCGGCCAAAACATGTCCCGAGTTGAGGGGAACCCGATAGATGAACTCGGGGAGCCCAACTCTGAAGCTCCGCCAGGCCCTTCATTCTCTCCAAGGATGATACGAGATGCCCAAAATATAGAAACTTCGGAGAGAATGACGTGTTCGAGGGATATTTTTCCGGGGTTGAGGAAGGCCCTGAACTTAACGCCTCTTTCGTTTTTGAAGAAGTTGAGAAGCTTTGTAAACAGGTAGTCTTTTGACTCCACAACCGTGCTTTGAGTTTTGGTTCTTGTTTTTCTGATTTCCTTCCTTTGTGTTTTTAGGCCATAATGCTTTACAATCAGGCCTTTTTCTAAGTCACAAGCTGAGTTGGCCCATTACGAGGAAGAGTGTAGGAGGTTCTCATTGGAGGCGGATGAGTTTAGAGCTCTTTTCACCAAAAAGGAGGAGGAATTGCTCGACCTTCGAGCACGTTTGGAGATGATATCTCGAGAACGGGCCGATCTTGATGAGCAGGTAATATAGTTTTTGTATGTTTATTTTTGTGATTGTTCAACTTTAGCATTTAATGGCTTAACTTGATTCTTGCAGCTTAAGCAGAAAAATGACTTGATGCGGGAGGGGCTTAGAGTCAGGGATACTGAGATCCTCGGGCTCAAGCGGCGTATGGATGAGGTAGCCTCCGAGAGAGATACTCTCCGAGAGAAGTTGACCTCGGCTGAGCATCAACTTCAAGATGCAAGGGTAGAAAGCAGTAAGTATAAGGATCTCCATACTGAATCGACTGTCGTGCTATCCACATCCAAGTCCGAAGCCGACACACTAATATCTTCGTACTGGAAAGATGTTGTTGCTGCAAATGCTCGAGCCAGGAAGATATCTGAAGAGATCGATCTCAAGATGACTCGAGCCCTCGACCATGCTCGATTGGGATCTCGGAGACAGGATCTCGAGGAAGCACATGCAGGGGACTTCGATCTTTCTACTGAGATCGAAAGAGTGAAGACTTTAGGGGAAGAATCGGCGGCATTGCTTACTTCTGATGAGGCTTCATCTAGTGGCTCTGAGAGCATCGACGAAGATGAAGAATAAGTCCCCGAGGGGGAAGAAGCCACTGATGAGCAGGGGGCCGAGGGTCAAACCGTCGAAGTCACTACTCCTGAAGGGACTCCATCCGGTCAAGTGACTCCAACGGTAGATTAGGCTTCTATTTGTTTCTTTTTTGTGTAAGGGATCCAAGCGTGAGCTTTGTAAATATGTTTTTTGAACCCTTATTATATATGAAAGATCTTCACTTTTTCGTCACTTCTTGTCTTTCCTTTGTTTTTTTGGAATAAATTTTGATGTTTGTCGATAATCAATCCGATGTGCTGGACTTATAATATAAAACCCTTAGGTTTTTGTGCTTGATGAATAATCGATAACAGGAGACCCCTTGAGGTCTAATCTTTGAGCTAAGCTTAAACTTCGGGGCCTTTGAGCCCGAGTTCAGATGAGGCCTCGAACACAGTGTGCACTGACCTTTAAGTTCTTTAGATATCAATACTTCGGTTTTAAAACATTGGCCCTTAGGATTTTAATTTGGGCCTTAGGATCTTTAGATTGGCCCTTAGGCTCTTTAGGTTGGCCCTTAGGCCTTTACATATTGGCCCTTAGGCTCTTTTTAGATTGGGTCAAATCGACCTCTAATATGGCTATAATTATCCCCATTCTGGCTAAAGACTTTTAACATTTAGTTATGCCTTGACATGTTTTGTGTTCGTCCGACTCTTCGACGGCTTGAATAGGAACCTCGATTATAAGTCGATATGCGACGATAATTGTGTACCTCGTGAGGTTTTCTCGAAGGCTGATTTTTCGAAGCCTTTACATTGTTCGGAGCTGATATTATCGAAGCTCCTTTGCTTAGCCGGTTTTTTGAAGTGTTTGGAGGCCTTTATATTTTATGGCGGAAGTCGGACGTCTCTGAGCCGCGTTAATTTGGCCGTAGTCTTTTAGTATGACCATAGTCTTTATGTTTTGCCGTAGCCTTTAGCCCCTAGGTGAGATGACATTGGCCTCTATATAGGGGTATGCCTTTTTAGGGGTCTTACAAGTTCGAATATATATCCTTGGTCTTAGTATCGGGCTTATGCCCTTTTAAGGTCTTATAAATTTGAGTATGCCTTGTTGCGGTCTTATAGATTCGATGTTGCCTCATTGAGGTCTTACAGATTCGATGTTGCCTCATTGAGGTCTTACAGATTCGATGTTGCCTCATTGAGGTCTTACGAGTTCGAGTTTTGATGACTCGATAAGCTGACTGTTGATGACAGTCCCCGAGTGTTCGGGCGTGTTTGGCCCTCGAGCCGCTGGATGAGAAAATAGTAGATTTCTTTGAGGCACAAAGTGTTTTGATAAATAAAAATGCTTCTTCAATTACTTGACATATGTGTACATGTTTTTGCCCTCGGGAGCTCGATTGTTCTACATGGACACGGTTCATTTGACCGTTTGGCCCAATATAACATTCTCCTATCGAGGCCCTCTTAGGCATATTTTGATTTCTTTGAAAGAGTAACCACCGAGGATTATGCCCCCCAGTATTTGAGGTTGATTGAAAAGAAGCCTTGAATACTTGTTGAGTTTTCCTTAGGTAGCATATTGGTGTTGCCTCGTTAAAAAGCTCGCCGGTAAAACCCATTTAGGATAAAACCCGATCTAAGGGGAAAAGAGTGTAACGCATGCTTTAAAACCCAAGGTCTTTGAGTTGAAGGGTGCTTCGACTCTTCTCAATTGAACACATGCAATAAGTTAGTATGAAACATAAATGGAAAGGGAGAAGGTTATGCCTTAGCAATAATAGCGTTTGATCATCGATATGTTCCAATTGCTTGGTAGTTGCTCGCCTTCCATGGTGCCAAGTTTGTAAGACCCTTTTCCTACTACTCTGAGGAAGCGGTACGATCCTTCCCAGCTAGGGCCTAGATTCCCTTCATTTGGGTTTCGAGTGAATTTCCTTAGGACTAAATCCCCAACTCCGAAGTATCGGAGGTTTGTTCTCCTGTTATAGTACCTTTCGATCCTTTATTTTCGGGCGGCCATTCGGACTAGTGCGGCCTCTTGCGTTTCATCTAGTAGCTCGAAGGCAGTAGTCATGGCCTCGTTGTTCGAGTCTTTGATCGCATGTTGAAATCTGGCGCTCGATTCCCCAACCTCGACCGATATCAAATCCTCGGACCCGTATACCATAGAGAACGGGGTCTCACATGTGCTTGACTTTGAAGTTGTTCAATATGCCCATAGTACTTCGGGCAACACTTCTCTCCATTATCCCTTCGCATTTTCTAGCTTCTTCTTCAAGTTTTGAATGATGGTCTTGTTCGTGGACTCGGCTTGACCATTTACACTCGGGTGGTAAGGCGTCGATAGGATTCTTTTGATTTTATGATCTTCGAGGAATTTTTTCACCTTGCTTCCAATGAAATGCTTCCCATTATCACATCTGATCTCGGAGGGGATCCTGAATCGGCATATGATGTGGTCCCAAATGAAGTCAATGACTTCTTTTTATCTTATTTTCTCGAAGGCCTGTGCTTCCACCCATTTCGAGAAGTAGTCAGTCATAAAAATAAATCTGGCTTTACCTGGCGCCGTTGGTAGGGGGCCGACGATGTCCATCCCCCATTTCATGAACGGCCACAGGGATAAGACTGAGTGTAGTTGTTCACCGGGTTGGTGAATCATTGGTACAAATCTTTGGCATTTGTCACATCTTCGAACGAATTCCTTGGTGTCCTTTTCCATGCTATCCCAATAGTAACCTGCTCTGATCATCTTTTGAACTAAAGAATCGGCACCAGAGTGGTTTCCACAAGTGCCTTAATGGATTTCTCGAAGCACATAGTCGGTGTCCCCTGGTCCTAAACACACTGCTAGAGGCCCGTTGAACGTCCTTGTAAATAGTGTTCCATTCTCGTCGAGTGAAAATCGGGCTACTTTGGCTCAAAGGGCCCTCGATTCTTTTGGGTCCGTGGGAAGCTTACCATTTCTCAAATAGCTGATGTACTTGTTCCTCCAATCCCATGTTAGACTTGTTGAGTTGATCTCGGGATGGCCTTCTTCAATCACCGATTTGGATAGTTGCACAACAGCCCCCGGGAGTATGTCATCTTCTTCGACGGACAATCCCAACTTGCGAGCGCATCAACCTCGCTGTTCTGTTCTCAGGGTATGTGTACTAGAGTCCATTCTTTGAAGAGAGGCAATGCACGAGGGCGGGCGTAAAGTCGTCCACGAAGTCCGCCAAAATTTGGGACTTGATAGCCGTTCGGGGTTGGTACTCGGTATCGTACCCCCCGAGTTTAATGGCTCATTTGACCAATCAACCCGTTAATTCGGGCTTATGCAAGATGCTTAGAAGAGGGTATGTTGTTAAAACACATATACGATGGCATTGAAAATAAGGTCTCAATTTCCGAGATGCACTTATTAATGCAAGAGCTAATATTTCTAAGTGCGGATACCTGGTTTCAGCATCTCCTAAGGTCCGACTTACGTAATAGGCAGGGAATTGCTTACCTTATTCTTCTCGAACCAACACACCACTTACCTCTACGTCGAACACGGACAAATACTAGTACAATGTTTCGTCCTCCTTCGAGGTATGAAGCAGAGGTGGGATCGAGAGATACCGCTTTAATTCTTCTAAGGCATGTTGGAATTTGGGGTCCACTCGAACTTGTTTTTCTTCTTGAGTAGGGAGAAGAAATGGTGAAATCCGATCAGATGACCTCGAGATGAATCGACCTAAGGATTTTATCCGCCTGGTCAGCTGTTGTACCTCTTTCACGTTGTTTTCCATGTTGATTTCCTCGATGGCCTTGATTTTGTCAGGATTGATCTCGATTCCTCGGTTCGACACCATGAAACCCAAAATTTGCTCGATCCGACTCCGAAGGCACACTTCTCGGGGTTGAGCTTCATGTTGTATCTTCTAAGGATATCGAATGTTTCCGGCAAATGAGTCAAATGATCCTCTGCGCGCAGGGACTTAACTAGCATGTCATCAATGTAAACTTCCATAGACTTGCCTATTGATGTTCGAACATCTTATTAACTAGGCGTTGATAAGTGGCTCCCGCATATTTTAGCCCGAAGGGCATTGCATTATAACAATATGTACCATACTTCTTGATGAACGAAGTTTTTTCCTGGTCATCCGGGTTCATTTGGATTTGATTGTACCCGGAGTAGGCATCGAGTAATGTAAGTATCTCGTGGCCGGACGTGGAATCGATCAAGCGATCGATGTTGGGTAATGGTAATGAGTCCTTAGAGCATAATTTATTCAGGTCTTTGTAATCTACGCACATTCTTAATTTATTTCCTTTTTTGGGGACTAATACTACATTAGCTAACCATTCGGGATATTTCACCTCCACAATGGATCCTATTTTGAGAAGTTTTGTTACCTCGTCTTTGATTAATGCATGTTTTACCTCGGACTGAGGCCTCCTTTTTTGCTTCACCGATTTGAACTTGGGGTTGACACTTAGTCGATGGGTGGTTACTTTTGGCGGAATCGCTGTCATGTCTAAATGGGACCAAGAGAAGCAATCAATATTATTAATAAGAAATTGAACGAGTTTTCTCCTGAGTTCGGGGGTTAATCCCATTCCTAGGTATACCTTTCGATCTGGAAGATGCTCGATCAAAACGGTCTGTTCAAGCTCTTCGACCGTTGACTTTGTTGCATCTAACTCTTCGAGGGCAACGAGGGCTCGAGGAGTGATGAAGTCTTCTTTATCATCCTCGATCAACTACTCACAGACCGTCTGTCCCTCGAGGATCGCTTGTCTTTTGACTTCTCCGAAGTGGAAGGTGTCGATGTTGGTGTCATTTCGTGTACCGCGAACATCTCCTTTGCTGCATGTTGCTCTCCATACACTATTTTTACACCATCCTTTGTTGGGAACTTCATCATTTGATGAAAATTTGATGGCACTACCCTCATCCTATGTATCCACGGCCTCCCAAGTAAGGCATTGTACCTCATGTCACCTTCGATGACATGAAACTTGGTATCTTGGCCCGTTGACTGGGAGGATGATTTTCCCCTCGTTGTCTCATTTGACATGTTGAATCCATTAGGACTCGAGAGGTGGGTACGATCTGATCGAGCAGTTCGAGTTGCTCTACTACCCTCGACCTGATTATATTGGCCGAACTACCTGGATCCACGAGCACACGTTTAATTTGAATTTTATTCAAAAGAAAAAAAATTACCAGTGCATTATTATGAGGCTGAGACAAGGCCTCAACGTCTTCTTCACTAAATGTAAGAGCGTCCTCGAGTACATAGCTCCAGGTTCACTTTTCCGTTACGATGGATACTTTTGTTCGTTTGAACACGGGTCTCTGTGGGATGTCAACGCCTCCAATGATCATATGGATCATATTTTGCGGTTCCTCTTGTTCATTTTTCTTGTTCTCCTCTCTTTCTCGAAATTGATTCTTTGCTTGATCGCTGAGGAATTCCTGAAGGTTCCCTTCGCTGATCAGTCGGGATACCTCCTCTCAAAGTTGTCTACAATCCTCGGTCCTATGACTGTGAGTGCCGTGGTATTTGCACATTAAGTTGGGGTTCCTTTGGGAAGGATCTGACTGCACGGGCTTTGGCCACCTGGTATCTCTGATCTTTCCTATAGTTGATATGATGTCTGAGGCATCGATGTTGAAGTTATATTCTGACAATCGGGATCACTTCTTGTTCGGGTGTCTGGGCGAATGCCCGTACTTCCACCCACTTGGAAAAATATTCAGTTAAAACTAAAAAAAGTCGTACATTACATTGCCCGTTGGGAGGGGGCCGACGATGTCCATCCCCCATTTGATGAAAGGCCAAGATGAGGTGACCGAGTGGAGGTGCTTTCCCGCTTGGTGGATCATAGGTGCATATTTTTGGCATTGCTAGCATATTCTCACGAAGTCAGCGGCCTATTTTTTCATGGTGGGCTAGTAGTAGCCTGCTCATATAAGACATCTGACCAGAGTTCGATTACCGGAATGAGCTCCGCAGTGGCCTTCGTGGACTTCTTCTAGAATGCGTCGCGTCTGGTTTGGTCCTAAGCATTTTCTAGGGGGCCGCCATACGTTATTTTGTACAAGTCATTGTTTATGACGATGTACCTGGCCGCCTGCATTCAGAGCTTTTTGGCTTCTTTTTTATCATTTGGGAGCATGCCATCCTATAAGTATATAACAATACGATTGCGCTAGTCCCAAGTTATGTTTATAATTCTTACCTCGATGTGATAGAATGATGAGTGGAGGAGAGTGACCATGTTTCCTTCTCCAGTTATACTTTTAGTGGCTGCCGCTATTTTGGCGAGGTCGTCTGCTTCGATATTATATGCTCGAGGGATTTGGTCGAGCTGGCATTCATCGAATTTGGGCAGCAGCTTGCAGATCTCGACCTGATATTTTTGTAGTCTTTTCTCTTTGATTTAGAAAGTCCCTATGACTTGGTTAACGACGAGTTGATTGCAGTGTAGGACGACTCACTTTGCTCCGTACTTGAGTGCTAGCCTTAATCTTGCAATCACAACCTCATACTTGGCCTCATTATTAGTCATGTCCGGGCATCTTATGGACTGGCAAATTACTTCGCCTATCAAGACCTCAAGCACTAGTCCCAGTCAAGACCTTGATGCATTAGAGGCGCCATCGGTATACAAAACCCATAGGTCCTGTATTCAGGGGGAGTGTTGGTGGATTCTCTTTCGGCTTCAGGCATTATTTTTGTACTGAAGTCGGCGACGAAGTCGGCAAGCACTTATGACTTTATCGCAGTTCACGGTTGATAGATTATATCATGCTCGCTTAACTCTATGGACTATTTGGCAAATCTACCTGACATCTCGGGTTTATGCAAAATACTCCTCAGGGGAAAAGTCGTGACTACCGAGATAGGGTGGCACTGGAAGTAGGGTCTAAGCTTTCGTGAAGCTACAACCAAACTAGGGCCAAGTTTTCGAGGTGTGGGTACCTCGTCTCAGCGTCGACTAAGGTTTTGCTAATGTAATAGACAGGAGATTGCGTACCTTTATTTTCTCAGACTAGGACTGCACTCACCACCACATCAGACGCGGCCAGATAAACGAGGAGGCGTTCTCCGTGTTCTCTTTTACAGAGCAGTGTGGGTGATGATAGGTAGGCCTTTAGCTCTTTTAGGGCATCAACGCACTCAGAGGGCCATTGGAGGTTGTTGTATTTCTTTAGTACACCAAAGAACTTGTGGCATCTTTCGGAAGACCGTGAGATGAATCTCAACAGGGTGGCTATTCGGCCGGTTAGTCTCTGAACCCGTTTTTTACTGGTTAAGTTCTCCGGTATTCCCTCTATAGCTTTGATTTTGTCGAGGTTGACCTTGATACATCGTTGTGATACTAGGAAGATGAGGAATATCCCCGAGGTTATGTCGAAGGCGCACTTTTCAGGGTTCAGTTTCATCCCATATCGTCTGAGTATGTCGAAGGATTCTTTCAGGTTGTCGATGTGATCCTCTTTCCTTTTTGACTTGACCAACATATCGTCTATGTAGACCTCCATGGTTTTTCCGAGTTGGTCTTTCAACATCTTTTTCACCCACCTCTGATACGTCGTTCCTGCATTTTTCAGTCCAAAAGGCATCAACTTGTAACAATACGTCCCCTGGTAGGTGATGAAGCTGGTCTTTTCCTGATCTTCCTCTTCCATGAGGATCTGGTTGTAGCCCGAGTATGCATCTAAGAAGCTTAGTAGCTCATGCCTGGCTATTGCGTTAATGAACTGGTCGATATGAGGCAGCGGGAATGAGTCCTTCGGGCATGATTTTTTCAAACCTGTGAAGTCCACGCACATCCGCCATTTTTTCTTTTTTTTTTCACCATGACTACGTGGGCGACCCATTGGGGGTATTTTGATTCTCTGATGGAGCCGTTTTCCAACAGTTTTTCAACCTCTTCGGGGACTGCATTGTTTATCGTAGAATTGAACTTCCTCCTAACTTGCCTTTCCAGGGGGTAAAATGGGTCAACATTCAATTTGTGTGTCACTATCTCCTTCGGGGTACCCGGCATGTCTGCATGGGAAAAGGTAAACAATTATGCGTTGTTAGTCAAGAAATGACAGAATTTACCTGGTTCCTGAAGTTTGTGGCCGATGTAGGATTTCTTGCTATAATCGTTATCATCGAGTTGGATGGGGTTGAGATCTTCTACGGTTGATCCCATGGCCTCTACGATTTCGGGGTCTCTGATGACGTCTTTCCCTTCATCATCGCTCGACCCTGTTAATAACTATGCCTCTTTTTCTTTGCCATTCATTTGTTGGGTGTATGTACAATCCTGGGCGATGCGATAGCATTCTCGGGAAGTGTATTGTTCCCCTCGGATGGTAAATACCCCCTATGGGGTGGGAAATTTGATGACTTGGTACATGCTGGAGGGGATGGCCTTCATGGCGTGTATCCAAGTCCGACCTATGATGGCGTTGTATGTTGTAAACTGATCCATGATGTGGAACGTGGTTTCCAGAGTGACGCCGTCGTCTAGGACGGGGAATGCGATTTCTCTAGATGTCTGTTCAACTGCATTGCTAAAACTCGTTAGTGTGATGCAGCGTGGCACTATCTTATCCTTAAGTTTCATTTGTGCAAGTACTCGAGAGTGGATAATGCACGCGTTGCTCCCATCATCCACCATAATATGTTTCACATCCGTATCTAATATGTGTAAAGTGATAACAAGAGCATCATAGTGAGGAAAAACCAAACCGTGGGTATCTAACTTATCGAAGTTGATACTTTCTTCGAGTTCATCGTACTGTTCATGGATGATTGACCATTTGAGCTTGTGGGTGGTCGTGAATTTTACGTTGTTGATTGATGCATCGTCTTCCCCTCTGATGATTATTTGGATGGTTCGAGCTGGAGAAGGCGGTTTTGGTGGACCTTGATGCTGTTTGCCTCGTCGAGAAAAGTTGACCATTTATCGGTCGCTTAACAGCTCTTTCAAGTTCCCTTGATGAAGAATGTTCACGACCTCTTGCCTTAATGCGATGCAGTCCTCGACTTTATGACCTCGTTCCTGGTGGAATTCACAGAGGACGTTTGACTTTCTGGTGTTCGGGTCGGACCTCATCTTCTGGGGCCACTTCACTTTTGGGCAGAGCTTCTCCAGTGCGTAGACTATTTCTGAGGGAGAAACACAGAAATTGTGAGCAGATGGTAAGGGATGCATACCTCTCTCACTTCGGTGAGTTCCTGTTCTCGATCTAAACAGGCCTTCGTTGTGGCAGGGGGACGACATGATGGCGGCTCTAACATACAGTTGATGTCTTTCTTGGTTAGGTCGTGGACCACCATGATCTCTTCTATTGTCGTTTCTCTAATCTTTCCTGGACTCTATTTTTACTGAGGTCAACCGTTGGTTGTCCTGTTTAGGTCATCTTTTTCAACTCAGACTTCGGCGCAATAGGCGTTGTGTATCTCGTCCCAAGTGGTCGGGGGATATTTCATGAGTTGGCTCAACAACTTTCTGATCTCCCTTGAACCGCTCCTGATCAGCCCATTGTGGAAAGTTGCTACTGTCATTCCTTCTTATACATTCGGTAAGGTCATCCTTACACGGTTGAACCGGGCGAGGAAGTCCCTCGGCCCTTCACCGGGTGACTGTTTGATGGCAAATATATCATTGACTCTCGGCTCTTTCTTAGCTCCGGCGTTAGCTGTTACAAAGTTGTCGGCTATTTCTTCAAACGTCTCAATGGAGCACGCAAGCAGCTGCGAATACCAAGTTAGTGCACCCCCGGTGAGGGTTTCGCCGAACTTTTTCAATAGTATAGATGATACTTGTCCTTTGGCAAGGTCGTTTCCTTTTGTTGCGGTGACATAGTGAGTCACATGATCCTCAGGGTCCGTCATACCGTCGTATATTTTCAGGTACGGTGGCAGTTTGAAGGTTTTAGGTATGGCATGTGATGCGGCTTCATCACTGTATGGTTGCTCAACAAACCAACCAGCATTTTTTTTGGGCAAGAGTTTCATGGTGCCCGGTATCTTATCTACCCTCTATTGTTGCTCTTTCATTTGGTCTTAGAGCATTTTATTTTCATTTCCATCTCCTCCATCTTCTTAAATATGGTTGCGAGGGTGTCGTCACCTGCATTATTAACATTGTGAGTGATACCTGTCACGGGAGGAGGGCTGTACTTCTTGACTACTACTGGTGTAATGCAAGTCCTTGCAATCTCTCTGTTCTCCTTTTGGGTGGGTTTGTCAAGGATGATGGTCAATGTGTTTGTCAACCAGGCTTCGAGCAGCGTTTTCATCGCTGGTGGTGCATCTTCTATTGTGGGCGTGGAGGCTCCTTTTCCGTGTGAGGTTGTGATACTGCAGTGAGGAAGGGATGAACCACTCCGCCTGGGAGAGGCATTTGGCGTTACTTCCTCACCATCTATTTCAATGACCTCATTGATGGTGCTTATGAGGTTGGTGGTGAGACTAGCTACTGCCTTCATACTTTCTTCTCTGTTACCTGCCATGTCAGATCCGTACACATAAGAAAATATAGGGTTTTGCGTTTTTCCTTTTTTTTTATTAGATCTAGAAGAAACTAAAACTTTGACTAGGAATTCCCCACAGACGACGCCAAATTGTTTGACCAAAAAATAATGATCTTTGGATAAACAAATTAATTAATTATTTGAGAGGTTAATCTTTGTTAAAGATAATACCTTTAGATCTATGATAAGCAACGTGGGTGATGTAAAACAATGTTGGGACAGAGTTAATGCACTATGTATTAAATGTTTCGAGTGCAATAATGGGCTAGAAGTATCTAATATTAAATGACAATAATTGGCACTATATGTAAATAAAGAGGAAGATTCACCCAATATTGAATGAGGTGGATGATTCCTCTTTCTGAAAATGATGAATGACAAGTGTCTACAAGAATATTGAAGACTTTCTCGGATCTGGTGGAAATGACAAGGAATAATCCAAAAAGATGAATCTCCTTAGAAAGGTGTTCTTCGTATTTATCAAGAGAGTTTTGCATTTCAAGAGAGTTCTTATCACATAGAATATTACATGCCTTTTGCCTTATCTCTCATTCTATTTTTATGGGACATTCCCCCAAAGAACCCTAAGAGTACAAGTACAGAGAATATTCAATGGAATATTCCCTCTAAAGATCTTAGTACAAAACTAGCAATTACTACCGCTCGTGATACTCTACCTCGGTCGTGGTTGACTGCTCGACGATAAGTTCCGTTAATCACTGGTCGACCTCGGCCAAATTACCCATGATAATCATCTCTTCGTGTTGAATTTCCTCAGGCGGATTTTGACCTATACAACAACATCTAATAGTGACTTCAGATTCTTACAAAGGAGCAAGGACTAGTGGAAGAGAAAACGAACAACATATATCTTTGTTTACCCTTAAACTGAGAAATATGAAAATTGATGTTAGAAACAAACTGAAGATAAAGCAAACCAATTTAATGTGCAACTTTGTCCCTCGAGCTAGGTCGCCCTCAAACCAACTGAGTATGTTATTGAAGAGTAAGAACCGAACAACATAATAAGAGAGCTTAAGAAAGAAAATATAATATAGTGCTTTGTTATGCGTGAATGTGATGTTTACAAAATGACTAGAACCCCTTTTATATAGTAGAGGAATTCTACTTATGGTACAATTCTAAATACAAGAAGGAAATCTCATGATTGGCTAATTAACCGGTCTTGACTTGATACGTGCCGAGATTTCCGCCACGATCCTTGCCCGATCACGGATATCTCGATTTTCTGTTATTCGACTCATCAGGCTTCCTTCGATCTCGCTCGATCTCTATCCCGCCCGGTCTCGGTCTCGATCTCGATCTCGATCTCGATCGGTCATTGATTCATGAGCTTAGAAATCTATCTTCGTGTCATGGTCCGATACAATCGTGAGGTCGAACCTTGGTGTACCACCCCGGTCTCGATTAACCATACAAAATTAGGCAAGCCCGATATTGATCGTATATAGATAGTCCCCTCATTTTTGGTGAGTAATGACAAGAAAAGAATTGAGTCTTCGGACTTCACCTCGTTTCATCATGATATAAGAATCATGACATAAGCGGCAGAGATGACCGAAACATCCCGTCAGTATAGTTCTTTAGGCAATTAATGTGTGTCAGTCAACGGTCAGCCGCTACCAGCTTTGAACCATCATTGTGAGACCAATAAATAGCCTCCTTCTTCATTATTTCAAACTTTAATTTCAAATCTTCTTCACTCTATTCTTCATAGCTCTTTGCCTTCTTCAAAGCTTCCTATCTTTAAGTCTTTGAGTTTCTTTGCTTGTTCTTCCTAAAACACCAAATATTTCAATTTATATTCTTCTTTGCCCAAAAAAGTAAATGGAAATATCAAAAATTGTTCCACAGAAAGAAACTGCTTCCTCGTCCCGACCGGCCGGCGAGAAACCAGCGGCGGAGTCACACCCTGAAAAGTTTGTCCCGGGGGTGTATAATGGATTCCGACTTTAAAGTCGAGAAAACCTCCTCGATTCCTGGTCGATGCGAGCCGGTATCGAGATATATATGCTTGATACCCAAAAGCCTCCTTGACCAGGTAAAAAAAAATTGCAATTGGGTAAACAAAGAGGTGGTGCTGTCGGCACCAGAAGAAGCGATCACCACCCACGTGAAGGGGTTCCTAAGTGTTTACACTTACCCCTTCACGTTGGCTCCCCTCGATCCGGTCATCGTAGACTTCTTCAAGAAATAACAAGTGACCCTTGGCCAAATTCACCCCTCTTTCTGGAGGATCGTGATACTTCTCTGCTTCTTCGTGAGAGAAATCGATGGGCTCCCTTTCACCCTCGACCACCTCATAAGGTTGTATAGCCCTCGATCTATCGAGGGGAGCTGATAAAGCTTCAACGTCAGGCTACCAAGGCGCCTATATCGAGTATAGACAAAGATAAAGACCGGGGTTGTATGGGCCGGTTCATTCGAGTGAAGACCACGGACCTAATCCCGGCTGAGAGCATGCCATTTTTCGAGAAATGGAATATGAAACGTAAGTGTGATTCCGTTCTTAATTTCTGCTTGTTGTTTTTACTTTTTCATCCTTTCTTATCAGTGTTTTTATCGATGCAGTCGTTGCTTGGATGTCGGGCGCTGTTCTCCACCTCGAGAGCTGGGTTAGGAGCCTAGTTTCAATGTTAACACATGTCGAGCACGCATGGCGCGATTTGTCAAAGGGTCGGTGGGAGGCTAATAATCATGGTAAGCCTTCTTCCTGACTTAACGATTTAACCAAAATATCTTTCTGAGCTTAATTTCTTCTTTTGTAGGTCTCGGGAAGGACGCGACTATGAGACCTCCGTTCGGTGATGAAGAAGCTTCACCACTTATGTCAAAGCCGGCGAAGGAGAATAAGAGGAAAAGGGCCCCGAACTCCGAGGTGCAAAAACCCAGAAAGAGAGCAGCTCGTAAATCCAAGGGGAATGCTATCCCTATGGCTTCGGAGTAAGTCCAAAGGCTAATGGAAGAAGAAGAAGAAAAAGAAGAAGAAGAAGAAGAAGATAAAGATGATGATTCTGGGCTGGTGCCCCGCGTGCGAGATAACGTCGAGACTCAAAGTGTTATTGAGCCGGTGGAAGATGAAGTTGCCTTACCTTGATCTAATGAGATCGAGGGGAAAACTCGGTCGAAATCCCCAGCCGGAAAGAGCCGAAGATGCCTCACCTTGGGGTGAGAAGGCCATTGAGGAGGTGGTGGGAGCTGTTGTAGAAACCGGGCTTGAGGCTCCCCGAGATGGAGGTGGTAGCCCAAATGACCCACTCGGGGTAATAGATATCGGGGATTCCCCCTCGTTCCCTTTATTCTATGAGTCGATGATACATGAAGCTCATGCCGTGGAGACTTTCCACGAGGAAGAAGCCCATGGAGAGGAAGATCCTTTCCGTGGTTATTTTATTGGGGTAGAAGATGCCGCCGGTCTGAGAAAATTGGAGGTTCCGAAGAAGATCTCAGGCGAGGCTTCCTCGTGTTTTAAACTGACCAATCAGTTTTCGGCCCCTAATGCTGATCTCGGGTGAAATCGAACAATCATTATCACGGTCTCGGAGGATGCCCGGGTTCTTTCTGCCCCCGTAGGGGTGGCTAGCTACCTTCGAACTATAGTCATGGAAGAAGACCAAGCCCAGATAGACGAGGTGGGAGCACCCTGTCTTTTCAACGAATCCCATCAGGCTCTAATCGGGTAAGTCCATATTTTCTTTGCTGATGTTATTTTTCTTACTTGTACTTTTCTCCCTTTGTATAATTCTTTCTTTCTATTCTTGTAGGCTTATGTGCTTCATCACGAGGCTTTCTTCCGATCCCGAGAGGCGCTAAGCCGATATGAGGATGAAATTTGAGGGCTCACTGAGGAAAAAGACGCCTTCAAGATTCTTAGTGAGCAAAGAGAAAGGGAAGCAAAAGGCCTTCGTGCTGAGCTAGAAAAATCTCAGAAAGAACAAACTGACCTGGTCGTGCAGGTAAGAAGAATCTTAGAAGTTAATGACACTAATTTGGGCGTGGTGGCTAACGGTTCGGTCCCACAAGTCTAGCAAAAGCTCGATGTGATCGGGAAACTTCCTGAGAAAGTGGACGTAGTGAAGGCGGAGGCCGAGGCATGGAAGAAGAACATGGATCGACTTACCTCAGAAAAGGAGGCTACCCGAGCTCAACTGGACTCGGATGAAACCCAACTTCGAAGTATGAAAGAGAAAGCATTGGTGGAAGCCAAGAAAATTGAGGAGTTCCAGTCTCGATTGGGTTTAGCAACTTCCGATCGAGAGAAGCTGGTCACAGAACTTGCAGCGGCCAAATCGGAGGTCGAAACGGCTAAGGCTAACACTGATACAATGGTAGCCGTCTATCAAACCAATGCTGAAGCTGCTCAGGTTCGAGCAAAAGAAGTAGTTGGAGTTACTCAGGCTCGAGCTAATTGGGTTACCGAGCATACTAAATGCCAGTCTCGAAGGGAGACTCTCGAGCAGATCCATGCTCGTGGCTTCGATCATAGAGCCGAGATCGAGAGTGCTAAGGAGCTTGAAGCTGAAGCCAGAGTGTTGGCCTTTCCTGATGATGACGATTCTGAGATCGTGAGCGGATCTGAAAGTGGAGAAGGCCTCGAGAGTGAAGATGTTTCTCCCGGAGAAGACTAGGCCCTTTAGGATTTGTATATTTTGTGTTTCTTTTAAGGACGTTTCGGCTTTTTGTAAAGAATTTTGATCGGGCCATGTTTCCCTTGTAAATGATTTTTGACATATATATAAAAACCTTTTTTCCCTTCTACTTTATAAAATTATGAAGTTGCATTCTGAGGTCCGAGGATAAGACAATTTACTCGAAACTAAACTAGTACAACCCTTAGGCTTTACGATCGAGCGAGGGTCTGCTCAAACTCAAAATATAGTAACCCTTAGGTTTTTGGTTGAGTGAAAATTGTCTCAGGCCGATCTGGCCTTTGTAAAAAGATCATTTATACAAGTAAGGCTTTATCTATTTTTCAACTTGAAAAAGTTTTTGTCACTTGTGTTTACAAAACTTGTAATGCCTTAGCATGAAATAATAAGGGTTCGTACGAGAGATCAATCAATCTTGTATTTAGAGTTTTCGAGGCTTGGTATTATCAAAGCCCTTTATGACTTTGCCGAGGGTAGCCTTTTTAACCGCTTATGAAAAAATTCGAAGGCATGTTTTGTTACGGAATTCAGACATCTCCGAACCATTTAATTTGGACATAGCCTCTTAGTACGGGATCTTCCCGTTGGGCTTATTTTCCCATTTTACTTCGAGCTTGCGCGAAGTATCAGTCCCCGAGTTGGGCGGTCGTGGCCTTTAAAATTTGAGGGTTGCCTAAAAGGTCTTATGACCTCGAAGTTTTAGTAATTTGATCTTGTTCGGATTTATTTTTTGAATGGCAGTCCTCGAGTGTAGGGGTAATTATCCGAGCTCTGGTTATGATCACCCTTAAGCATGTTTCCATAACAGATCAAGAGCATGAAATTGTAAAGTAGAAAACTTTTCTAAGGCATGATATATCGGCAAGGAAAAATAGTTGTCTTTATAAATGATTATACATGCGTATGTTCTGTGCCAGGGCTTGAGAAACCTATATGGGCACGGTTCATTTGACCGTTTGGCCCTTACAAATTTTACCTATCGAGACCCCGCTGCTATGAAGTAATTTCCTCACAACAAAGTTGACATTCGAGGGAAATGCCCCCAGTTCGAGGTTGATTGCAAAGAAGCCTCGGATACTGTTGAATTGTTCTAAGTTAGCACAGTCAATGTTGCCTCATTAAGAACCTCGCCGGAAAACCCATTTGGGACAAAAAAACAGGCCTAAG
Source organism: Nicotiana knightiana (assembly GCA_005239525.1). NCBI lineage: Eukaryota > Viridiplantae > Streptophyta > Magnoliopsida > Solanales > Solanaceae > Nicotiana > Nicotiana knightiana. The sequence continues at coordinate 67,104 of ML413812.1, forward strand.
GAAAAAAGAGTGCAACGCGTACTTTCAGACCTAAAGACTTCGTGTCAACCAATCCATCGTTGTTTCTGGCCGAACACCTGTAGGATTTAGTTTAAAGTATGGATGAAAATTGAAAGGGTTGTACCTTAGCAGTAGTATCGTTTTAGGTGTGATACGTTCCAATTGCTCGGTAGTTGTTTTTCGTTCATCGTGCCGAGCTTGTAGGATCCTTTTCCGATGATTTCGAGAACCTAGTACGGTCCCTCCCAGTTCGAACCTAGTTTCCCTTCATTCGGATTTTGTGTGTTGAGGTGACTTTTCTTAGCACCAAGTCCCAGATGCTAAAATATCGAAGATTGTCTCTTCGATTGTAGTACCTTTCGATCCACTGTTTCTGAGCGGCCAATCGGACGAGGGCGACTTCGCGCTTTTCATCCAATAATTTTAAGCTCGTATTCATGGCCTGGTTATTTGACTCTTCTATTGCATATCGGAACCTGACGCTAGGTTCTTCGACCACAACTAGTATTAGAGCTTCGGCGCCATAAGCTAATGAGAATGGTGTTTCTTCAGTACTGGATTTCGATGTTGTGCGGTATGCCCATAGAACCTCGGGTAGTATTTCTCTCCATTTCCCTTTGGCGTCGGTCAATCTTTTCTGGAGATTTTGGATGCTGGTTTTGTTGGTCGATTCGGCTTGTCCGTTCCCGCTGGATGATAAGGTGTTGATAAGATCCTTTTGATCTTATGATCCTCGATAAATTTAGTTACTTTGATGCCGATGAATTATTTTTCATTATCACATACAATCTCAGAGGGCATCCCGAATCGACATATGATGTGGTCCCAAATAAAGTCTATGACTTCCTTTCCTCTAACTTTCTCGAAAGCTTGTGCTTCAACCCATTTAGAGAAATAATCAGTCATAAACAAAATAAACTAAGCCTTACCTGAGGCCGACGGAAGAGGGCCAATGATGTAAATTCCCTATTTCATGAATGACCATGGGGATAAGACCGAGTGGATAAATTTCCCCAGTTGATGAATCATTGGCGCATGCCTTTGGCACTTGTCGCATTTTTGAACGAACTCCTTCGCATCCTTCTCCATATCGGTCCAGTGGTACCCTACTCTGATTACTTTATGTACTAATAATTCGGCACCAGAATGATTTCCACAAGTGCGCTCATGAACTTCTCATAGGACGGATTCGGTATCTCTCATTCCCAAACATATTGCCAACGACCCATCGAACATCCTTCTAAACAGCATTTCATCTCAGATAAAGTGAACCGTTCTGCCTTCGTGCGTAAAGCTCTCGACTCCTTTAGATCTAATGGAATCTTCTCGTTCTTTAAGTACTCTATTCTTGTTTATCTAATACCAGGTCAAACTTGTGGAATTTATCTTGGTGTGACCTTCGATCACCGATCTCATGAGTTGTACGACAGTCACCGAGTTGAGGTCATCATCCTCGACCGATGAACCTAAGTTTGCAAGAGCATCGGCCTCACTGTTTTGTTCTCGAGGTACATGTTGCAAGGTTCACTCCTTGAATCGATGTAGAGTTAACTGTAGTTTATCCAAGTACCCCTACATTCGATTTTCTCGGACTACAAAAGTCTTGTTAACTTGGTTTACCACGAGGTGGGAATCACACTTGACCTCGATGACCTCTTCTCCCAAGCTTTTATCCAACTCAAGACCTACAATCATGGCCTCATACTCGACCTAGTTGTTAGTCAATTTTGAAGTCCTGATTGATTGTTTAACTACATTACTCGTGGGTGATTTTAGAATGATACCTAGCTCGGACCCCTTCGCGTTCGAAGCACCATCCGTAAAGAGGGTCCAGACTCCCGAGGATGTACCCAATTTTATTAATATTTCTCTTTCAACCCCGGGTACGAGGGCCGGCGTGAATTCGGCCACGAAGTCTGCCAAGAGTTGAGACTTGATGGCAGTTCGGGGTCGATATTCAATATCGTACCTGCTGATTTCTAGGGCCCATTTAGCCAATCGATCTGAAAGCTCGAGTTTGTGTAAAATATTTCGAAGTGGATTAGTTGTTACAACACATATTGGATGACATTTAAAATATGGTTTTGGTTTCCTAGAGGCGCTTAATAAAGCAAGCACTAATTTTTCTAAGTGTGGATATCTGGTTTCGGCCTCACCTAAGGTCCGACTAACATAATAGACAGGGAATTGCGTACCTTTTTCTTCTCGGACTAGGACTCCACTTATCGCTATCTCTGAGACTTCCAAGTACAAGTAAAGATGTTCGTCCGCTTTCAGGGTGTGAAGCAGCAGCGGGCTCGATAAATATTGCTTTAGTTTCTCCAAGGCCTGTTGGTTGTCGCACCCCTCTTTTTCCTCTCGGAGTCTGGGGTTTTGATATTTTTGAGACAATTCCCTTCCTTTTGGGATGGGATTTGAAGAGTCGCCACCTAACGGGTTAAGGTGCGTTAGGGAACCTAGAGCAACTAACTCATGAAACTAGTTTGCATCACCAGAGATCGGGTAAGGGCTCGAAATTACCTTGAGGGGATGGTGTTAGGCACCCCTCGAGGTCCACAATGGTGGGTCCCGACCGAACTTAATTAAGCGAATTAGTCTTTAAAGAAAAATACAGCAATTAGACAACTATTATTTAAAAACGGGAATTAAAGGGATCCTATGTTTTTAGCCTATAGGATCATTTCCAGGAAATACTTGGTAACTTTCCCCAGGTTGGGGTGCTACAAATAGTATTAGTGCACATGTCATCATCTTCTTTACTATCCAATTACTACCTTTCAGTTGTTACTTAAAACGTTCTAGTAGCTTCTAACTCGTGCCTTATGCGTGCACTACCCGTCCCTTACCTATGGTCCTGGAGGTGTTTAGGACCTCTATTTAAGGTGGTTCTAGACTCATCTATGTTTCTTAAAATGAGAAAACTAAGCGACAAACAAAAGTCAAGTAGGACTGTCACATAAAGAGCAAATAGGGGGATCATGTTACCCTCCACAAGTAAACAAAAACAAGTGCACACTATTCAAACAAACAATCTTTTAAGATCCTATAGTCAGGATATCTAGATGAGCATTAACAGAATATATAACAGCCTTATCAAAGCGAGCAGTGGTACGTATCAGTTTGCCTACTGATTTTGTTAAAAAACTCTGAATCTGGGAAGCTTTCAGGCAGTACTAAATCACAGTTCTTTTTAGCCCTAGAATTCCTATAAGTTTGCCTAAGTGATAACCAGAATAGAATCCAATAGGCATGGTATCTACAACCGTTAACTCCTATAGGCATGATTTCTAAGTGTTAGAACGAATTCGTTTATTTCCTATAGACATGCTTTCTAGTTTGCAGAATTAGTCAACTCTTATAGGCATGATTCCTAATTTACATAATTAATTAATTCCTATAGACATGTTTTCTAGGTGCTGAAACAGATTTCACTCTATAGGCATGATATCTAAATTGAGTTTTATATCTCCTATAGGCATGACATCTATGTGAGTAGGAACTTTAAACAAATATCCAGGCAAGTGTATTAAGTTACGCAAATAATATCCTATATACATGATCTCTAATGCACATTGAGATTTGAAAATATACATAAAACATGGGTTCTTGATGCAAAATTGATAAACGACCTATAAACAAGATTTCTAGAATGCAAAGTATGAAACTTCAGATTTCAAACGGTGAGGCAAGATCCAATGGGCATGATTTCTAATGGTATGCAGATATAGAATCACCACAACAAACTATAGGCATGATTTTTACCCGAACCTGACAAAGATATATAACAATCCCTCCCCAACCTTTACTAATAACACTATATCTGTTTTTACAAGGATTATTACATTATTACAGACCAATATGAATGAACTACACAAAGCTATTCATTACACTATAGAGAGCCTTGGCAAGCCCAACATCAACCTAGAAGCTAGGTCTTCAAGCAAGCAAGTCTGATGTCCACAAGTAGTCCATCCATAATATACAAAATGGGCTTCTGGTGTGTCAAAGTTTCCAAGGGCCTCAGGGACCTCGGACAATGCTCATACCAGAACCTTTCTATAATAGAAACATGTTGAGTCAGGAATCAGATATCAAAATAGAAGCATGTTAAGGTCTGTAATAAACTGACTATCAGATATCAATTTCTGATTATCAAAATTGAAGCATTTTGATAATCAGATATCCAAATAGAAGCATGTTGAGGTCATGATAACAGAAATTGAGGCATACCAATTTAGGGGATAACAAACAGGAATGTGAAGATAATTGGAATCCCAAGAGTCCAGTGCAGCAAATCAAAGAACGTAAGTTGTGCGAGTGTAAGTATGCAAGTAAAAGTGTAGGTGTGTGTGTAGGAGTTTTCTTGTGTTTCTAAAATTAGAATAGTGAAAGGTTTATATAGCATTCAAAAGAGTAAAACAAATAAGGTAGGAAAATCAAGAGTTCACAAATAAGGTATGCAAATCAATCAACCAGTTAATTAGGGCTAAACCCAATCAATTAATAACACAGAATCCGGGGAAATATCACTTAAATTAGGGGGAATCTCATACGAAATCAGTTAGCAAATAGGATTGAAGTTAAATAAGGTAAGCAATAAATCTAAAAACCCCTTATAGGTCGGTCCAAGTAATCAATACCCAGAAATTAGGCCAGCAGCGTAATTAAGGGAGGCAGTACCAATTATGAGTCACATATAAGGAAAGAATAAATAAAAAAATCTTTCAGAGCGATACCAATTTGAAAAGAAGCACAATTTCATACCCTAATTAAGCATGTAAATCAATTAATTAGTTAACTTAACAGAGCCAAAGCGAACGGGTAAGAACAGTGAGATAAATAATCGAATAATGGAAAATCTTAAGCATATCGAAACACAGAGATAAAACTCAAGCAGAGCAATTAGTCGAACAGTAAAGGAGAAAGGCCGGAATTGAGTATTTAAATATTTTTTAAAACATTTGCAGAAACCCTATTGAGAATCAAAACCCTAGCTTTAGAGAAAAAATGAAACCGGTTGATAATAGTGGTAAAAATAAAAGAATCTTAAAGGAAAACCATTTAACAAACTCCAAACACTTCAGATCTAGAGAGATCTGAACCTATTTGTCCAGAAATAGCTAGGTTTGTACAAAAATAAACAGAGGTAGAAAAATTGAGTTTTAGACCCGAGATTTGAAGCCATGAAAGCACGAAAAAATGATAATACTCACAAACAATAGGTGAATACAGACAGATTCACCAAGAGACAGAGGGACTCGAACCAAGTCTGTTCGAATCTCTTTGAGATTCCGTTATATAACATGAAAGTCGAACACCCAGTAGAGATAAGAGGCCAGATAAAGCCTAGAATCTAAGGAATAAACCATGAATCAAAGGAGGTTCAGGTGACAACAGGTTAGGGTTAGGGGGAGGTTGAGAAAGAAGACAGGAGGAAGGGATTTAGGGGCGGCTGATTTATGAGAATGAGTAGGGTTTGGGAGTTATGAGTTAATTAAAATTGGTAAGAAATATCATGGACTGTTGATCTCTGAGATCAACGGCTAGGATTCAATATGGGGGTTGGGCGGGTTTAAAGAATTGGGTTATTGGGTTGGGTTATGATTTAATTGGGCTGGAGTAGTAATTTGGGTCAAGGTCCAAAATTAAAGAGGCTATATGTTAAATACCCAATTAATTTGACAAAATAATTTATAAAAAATAGCAAATAAATGATAAAAATGTTTTTATGCATAAAAAATGATTTAAAGTAATCACTTAATATTATAAGAATATAAAAGGTCATTTTCTTGTAAAATAAAGTAATTATGCCCATATGGGCTATTATTACAAAGTTATTGCAATTATAACCTAAGAAAAATGTAAATACGGCTGTTCAAGAAATAATTAAAGTTAAATATAAATATAAATGATAAAATTAAGCGATAAAATTATCATAAACCATTTGTGATGCAATCAGTAATTATTTATGTGATAGAGCTACTAGGAAAAATTATTTAAAATCCTTTAAAAAATGCAGAAATTATGGAAAAATATTAGTTGATTTTCATGCATTATTTTGAAGATATATATGCATTTTTGAAAATGATATAGGAAAAAATTAGGTATCAACATTGGCAATCTGGAGTCCATGTAAAGTTATTCTTCTTCTTAAGCAGCGAGAAGTATCGGTGGCTCCTATCTAAGGATCTCGAAATGAATCGCCCTAGGGCAGCTATGCGCCCCATTAGCCTTTGCACGGCCTTTACATTATCTACTATCATGATATCCTCAATAGCTTTGATTTTATCGGGGTTGATCTTGATCCCATGATTGGACACCATGAAGCCAAGAAACTTGCCCGAGCCAACCCCGAACGCACACTTTTCTAGGTTGAGCTTCCTATTGTACTTCCTCAGTATATCGAAAGTCTCATGCGAATGCTTTAAATGGTCCTCTTTTCATAGGGACTTGACTAATATGTCATCAATATAAAATTCCATTGATTTTCCTATTTTTTCTTCGAACATTTGGTTTACTAGGCGTTGATAAGTTGCACCATAATTTTTTAGTCTGAACGATATTACATTATAACAGTAGGTGCCATACTTTATGATAAACAAGGTCTTTTCATGGTCCTCCAAGTTCATCTGTATTTGGTTGTACCCGGAGTAGGCATCGAGAAAACTGAGAATCTCGTGGACGGCCGTGGAATCGATCATACGATCGATATTAGGCATAGGAAAAGACTCCTTAGGGCATGACTTATTCAAGTCTTTATGATCTACGCACATTCTAAGTTTATTTTCCTTCTTAGGGACAACCACTACGTTTGTTAACCATTCAGGGGTATTTTACTTCCTGAATGGATCCTATTTTGAGAAGTTTGGTTACCTCGTCTTTGATGAATGCATGCTTAACCTCAGATTGGGGCCTTCTTTTTTACTTCACCGGATGAAACTTTAGGTCCAAGCTTAATCTGTAGGTAGTGATTTCCGGTGGGATTCCTGTCAGATCGAGATCAGACCAAGAAAAGCAATCCATGTTATCTAAAAGGAATTGAATAAGTTTTTTCCTGATCTCGGGGGTTAATCCTGTGCCCTAGTATACCTTTCGTTCGGGCAGATACCTGATCAGTATTACTTGTTCCAGCTCTTCGACCGTCGACTTGGTGGCGTCGGTGTCATCGGGAATTATGAAGGATCGAAGGATCCAATAGTCGTCATCCTCGTCAGTCCCCTGCTTCTTCGATTGGGTCGAGGCTGATGTCTGTGGTTGCTATTTGGCCTGGTATTTTCCCTTCGAATCTTATCCTTTCGCTGATGAGAGTGCCGATACCGGTATCACTTCGTCGACTGCAAACATCTCCTTAGCGGCGGGCTGCTCCCCGTACACCATTTTGACTCTCTTTGATGTCGGTAACTTCAGAACCTAGTGAAGGGTCGAGGGTACTACCCTCATTTTATGTATCCATGGCCTTCCAAACAGGGTGTTGTACCTCATATCACCCTCGCTCACATGGAACTTTGTTTCTTGCATGGTCCCGACTACGCTCGCTGGCAAAGTAATTTCACCTTTGGTGGTTTTGCATGCCATGTTGAAGTCGTTGAGTACTCGGACTGCGGGCACAACTTGATCCTGTAAGCCGAGCTGTTCTATGACCCTTGATTGAATAATGTTGGCTGAGCTACCTGGATCAGTCAAAACACGTTTAACTTGAGGTTTGTTCATAAGAACAGATATTTCCAGTGCGTCGTTGTGAGGTTACAAGATCCCATCTGCATCCTCGTCATATAAAGACAAGGTCCCTTCCGGTACATAGTCTCGAGTTCGCTTTTCCCTCGTGATCTACACCTTGGTGAGTTTGAATACGAGCCCCTGAGGAATATCGACCACCCCTCCAACAATCATGTGTATTAAATGTTATGTCTCTTCTTGCTCATTTTGTCTGTTTGAATCTCTATTATTGAAGTGGTTCTTAGCCCGATCACTTAAGAATTCTCGAAGATGCCCCTCGTTGAACAAACGTGCTACCTCCTGCCTCAACTGTCTGCAGTCTTCTGTTCTATGACCATGGGTACCATGATATTTGCACATTTGATTAGGATTTCTCTATGCCGGATCAATATGTAAAGGTCGAGGCCATCTGGTGTCTTTGATACGTGCGATGTCTGATACAATAGCTGACGCATCAACGTTGAAGTTGTATTCCGATAGTCGAGGTGCTTCTTTGGGCTCGACATTCATGTCGAAACCACTTTTTCTCATAAGCCCTCGAGAGCTCTGTCCTCGTTCATTCCTTCTATCACTTCGAACGGGGTTGCGTCCAGGCCCGTTGTTTCTCCGGTCTTTACTGTATGGCTGATATCGATCTCTGTTTGATTGTGGTTCCCTGTCAGTGTCCCTTCTAACTCTATCGACATGCCTATTTGGATAAACGAACCTTGAAGGAGCCCCTAACTGGTCGACCTCGACCCTAATCTTTGACTGGTACCGATTATGCACATCGGCCAGGTTACAACTGGATACTTGATCAAATTCTTCTTTAACTGTTGTGAGGCTACCGAACATCGTATGTTTAGCCCTTGAGTGAAGGCATGAATGGCCCAATCATCGGCGACCGGGGGTAGATCCATGTGTTCCATTTGGAATCGAGATACGAACTCTCTGAGCATCTCATTATCTTTCTGCTTCACTTTGAAGAGATCCGACTTCCTAGTATCGACCTTTATGGCTCCGGCGTGTGCTTTAACAAAGGAATCTACGAGCATGGAAAAAGAATAAATGGAGTTGGGTGACAAATTATGGTACCATATCATCACCCCCCTTTGATAAGGCTTCTCCGAATTTCTTCAGTAGTATGGACTTGATCTCATTTTCCTCTAGATCGTTTCCCTTAATTGTGCATGTGTAGGAAGTGACATACTCTTTGGGGTCGGTAGTTCCATTATACATGAGAATTTCTGGCATGCGGAATTTCTTTGGAATGGGCTTAGGAGCCGCGCTCGCAGGGAAGGGCTTTTGCACGAACTTCTTTGAATCCAAGCCCTTAAAAATCGATGGTGTCCCCGGGATTTGATCAACTCGGGAGTTATATGTTTCCACTTTTTTGTCATTTGCTTCAATGTTCTTATCCCCCGATTCAATTCGCTTTGTCAGCTCCTCGAGCATTGTCATGATAGCGGGGTCAGTCCTCGATTCATTCACGTTCGATCTCCCCAGCACTAGTTTAGCCCTGTGAATGACTTCCTGCAATGGCTCGGGTTCGACCCTACTCGGTGCATGGTTCTGCTTTTGGAGTTATGCTATTGCATCATGTGGAGCCTGCAACATTTTGAATATTATTCGGAGGCTGATTTCGCCGTCTTCGCCACCCTGTGTGTTCTGACCGGCTGATCGAACATCTCTGAGGATGCTATTTTCGGGGTCGACGCCCAGATTTGCATTCAGGGCAACATGGTAACTGATGTCGATGGGGTCTACAACTAGTACTCCCTCGAGGTCAACCGGAGTCACTTCGTTCCCTAGGGTGGCTATGTTGTCATTTTCGCCATGAAAACCAAGGCCGTTGTCGATGTGTGTGGGTACTGTTTGAGAGTTCGACACGCTGATTCTGGAATCAAAAACGCTTACAAGAACAAGTAGTAAAGCAATGTGTGTTATGAAAATCAGTACCAGGAAATCACTATTATCCTTAGCCACATTGTGGGCGCCAAACTGTTTACTCTTAAAATCAGATAACAATTAAATTTATGAGTGATTTTAAGGATATGTGATTTCACTTGGCACAAACTGAGAAATATGAAAATTGATGTCAGAAATTAACTGTAAGATAAAGCAAACCAATTTAATGTGCAGCTTTGGCCCTCGAGCTAGGTCGCCCTCGAACCAACTGAGTATGTTATTGAAGAGTAAGAACTGAACAACAGAATAAGAGAGCTTAAGAGAGAAAGTGTAATATATTGCTTTGTTATACGTGAATGTGATGTTTACAAAATGATTAGAACCCCTTTTATATAGTAGAGGAATTCTACTTATGGTACAATTCTAAATACAAGAAGGAAATCTCATGATTGACTAATTAACCGGTCTTGACTTGATACGTGCCGAGATTTCCGCCACGATCCTTGCCCGATCACGGATATCTCGATTTTCTGTTATTCGACTCATCAGGCTTCCTTCGATCTCGCTCGATCTCTATCCCGCTCGGTCTCGGTCTCGATCTCGATCTCGATCTCGATCGGTCATTGATTCATGAGCTTAACAATCTATCTTTGTGTCATGGTCCGATACAATCGTGAGGTCAAACTTTGATCTGCCATCCCAGTCTCGATTAACCATGCAAAATTAGACAAGTTCGATTTTGACCGTATACAACCTTAAATTTTATTTGACTCATCAAAGAAATTTTTTTTAGAAGAATTATATTCCTAAATTTGGCACAGCCGTGTCTTCCACTTGAAAATGAAAGTGACCTTATGCTCTCGTTGCACATGCAATCTTATGGATACAAATTGTTGCGTCCTCTAAAAAAAAGTTACTGAAAAAAGGAAAATGTTAGATACTCGTCAAGTTGTCATGGATTTTTTTTTTTCATACGTTTTCTTTCTTTTCTGGTTATTGTATGGTTGGTTATGTCCTTGCCATTATTCATTGAGCCGAACGTCTATTGAAAACAATCTTTTTATTTTTATAAGATAGGGGTAAGATATGATATAAACTACTTTACCCAAATTTTATTGTGGATTACACTGAATTTGTTGTTATTTATATTTATAATATTTGCTAATTGATTGCCTTTTCTTAGCTGATGGCACATAACATAGGTCATATTAGGTAGGGGTATATGTAGTGTACTAATAACAAATTCAATTGAATTCATAAATTTTGACGCGAAGCAAAAAATATTTATGTAAAAATTTATTAAAATTGTAAAAATAATAAAAATGAACTCATAATTATAAAAATATGATGAGTTCAATGCTAAAATCTTTAAAAAATAATCCATTGAATTTAAATTATGAATCCGTTCAACTACCCCTGGACCTTGAGCAGTGTCATCACAATGTCTAGACCTCCCCGAAATTTTTTAGTAAGCTCGGTTAAAATATATTCTAGTCTATTAGGTAAGAGTGCCCATTCAGCCAATAAATCTGTTAGCATTTCCCTTTTTTTTAATCAATAAGAGATAAGTGACACACAACACGATCACATAATTTATGAAAAAAGAGATAACAATTTTTAAGATTTATGATTCTAAATACGCATGACGTTTTTGTAGTTATTGAAGTATTTCATTTGGAGGATAGGAGACGTTTAAATTTAAGTTATTTTTGGTAATAAATAAAAATTATTTCACAATACAAAAAATTTACTATTACGGGATCGTTTGATATGAGATATAAGAAGGTATAGTGCTGGTATAAAAATTTAATACCACTTTAATACTTTATTTTGTTAGCAAATCAGGTATAAGTTATCCCATAATTAAAATTAACACCGGGATAATTTATTTCTTATAGAGGGTGGGGTAATTAGCACCAGTATAACTTATACATTCTTCTTATAAATTATGCAATTATCATATATAATACAATATACTAAACAATGAATAAAAAATAATTTCAACATAATTAATTTCAGCATAATTTATATCAATATAACTTATCCCGATATAAGCCATATTCAAACCAAACGATCCGACGTGTACAAATTTTAACAGACTAAAAGAAAAGGTGTACATTTTAAAGGGGACACAAGTTGAGTAGAAAGAAGACTGAAGTGGCAGGTTTTGTGTTTGCTGTAGACTCGAGGCCCACTAATCCTCGTGGGTTGTGTGCAGTGGCCGAAACAAATCGGGCCAAACCCAGGGAAACAAAGGCCCTACGAGCTTGCCCTTTCTTCTTCCACCATCTGTCTTAAGCTAAGCTCAACACCTCATAAACCCAGACCACTCATCCCAGCTTAAGTTGACCCCACCATAAAACCTTTTTTTTCTTTTCTTAAACCTCAAAAAATAAGGAATATCCGAATAACCTCCTAAAACGACGTCGTCACCTTGCCCCTCCCCAAAACCCTATATATATATATTGTACCCCGTCCCTCTTTTGGCTCTTGAAAGAACAATAAATCTCAGCGTCTTCTTCTCTTTCTCTAGAACCTTCTTTTCTGTTCTTTATTCTCCTTTTTCAGCGCGAATAGTTTTCGTTGTTCAATTTGAACCATGAGTCGGACTTGGAACTCGGTTCACTCCACACAATCCCTCAAATTCCTCTACAGTTACGGTGGCAAAATTCTTCCACGCCGCTCTGACGGCAACCTCCGTTACATCGGCGGCTTAACTAGAGTCCTCTCAGTTGATCGCTCTATTTCATTCTCAGGTCTGTTTATTCATTAGTTTATCTCCTTTATCACTTCTATTTTATTTATTTTTCGAATAATATTTTCGTGCCTTTTCTAGAAGCTGATTAAAATTGATTGATTTGTGCAGAGTTGATGGTGAAATTTGGAGAACTATGTAGATCCTCTATGATATTAAGATGTAAGCTGCCGACTGAGGATTTGGATGTTTTAGTATCGATTACCTGTGACGAGGAGCTGGCGAATGTGATCGAAGAGTACGATCGAGTTTCGGCATTGACGAATCAAGAGATTAAGATTAGAGCTTTATTATCTCCGATTAATTTGCAGAAGAAGATCTCTCCTCCGTCTTCGCCTATGTCTTGCCTCGATTTTCCGACATCGAACGTGAAGCCAGGAAAAGTCGGCCGTTTCAACTCACCTCCGGTGTATTCGGCGGCTCATAGATGTTCCTCACCAGCTATGGGTTATCCAGTCGGGATACCGAGAGACGGCCAGGAACTTCACTATCCTTTCTATGGACACAGAAGCATTAGGCCTCTGTATTACTTTGCTCCTCACCATTACCAATAGATCAACAAAAATACACACAGAGAGAGAGAGAGAGAGAGAGAGAGAGAAAAGTTATAGTAGTTCTTTTAGGAGATATCAGAGATGTACATGGACGAAATGAATCTTCTTGACACCGAAAAATGATAGTAAAGAAAATATTAGAGTGTTACATAAAAATTTTACGGATTAACAAAAAGACAGATTCAACTTTCCTGGTTGGTGAATTAAATTGTACATTGTTTGAAATTTTTCCGTTTATTCAATTTTGAGATCGATTTAAAATTTGTTATCAAAATTCTGTGGATTCTGAAAATGACCCCTGCTTGGATTTGGGCGCCGTTAGGGTTCCGTTGCCATTCTCGACAAATGTCTTTGCACAAAAAGGTAAAAGACAAGTGGTCTTACTGTTAAAATGTGGCAGCCAAGGTTTAAGCCTTTTGATAAATGGCACATTCTCTTGGATAAGTGCCAAATGGAGATAGCCTCGCTGAAATCATTCACATAGATAGAAATATGCATTTACGGCCATAAATAGCCTTCATTAGCCATTCATTTTCACCATCAGAATTCTTCCTTCTAATTCCTTTTCTATAATATTTAATTAGCATAGCATTACATATTAGTTGTTCTTCCTTTTTTTCCTCTGGGTAGATTTGAATATTATTTAATTTTGCCGATTTATTTATCCTTTAAATAAATAGAGATGAGTTTATTTAATTCTAGCAAAATATTTTACATTGCTGAAATAATTTCTTAGGACAGTGCATAGCACGACTCAAGCTAATCCGTGTATCTACTTACAAATAATATTATTGTGGTGTTATTATTTTCCGGTGTCGTTATTTCCCTGTAAAACACTATGGCAAGTAACACTACTGCAGAATTTTTTGATGGTGCTACCAATTTTGATGTTGTCTCCGCTGCCACTATTCTAGCTATCCAGCCAGATATTCATGGTGTTGCAAATACGTTATTGCTGTTGGGATATACTATTAACCATGCGGTTTAGACATAGTATTTTGTTTTATACTTTATGGAACAATTATATATTTAATTTATTCAATTCAATAAAGTACTATTTTAAATAGATCATTTGTTACATGTGTGTCCCTTTAGTTATGTAGTAGACAATTTAGTGTATGGAGTCTTAGCTCATGCACAAAAAATTAAATTGTTGGTTCTCATAATTAATAAATTTTGTTCACAATCAAAGATATTATTGGACAAAATATCTTAATGATTGTAGCACAAGATTATAGTATAATTTGTCTTGATTATGGGAGTGGTTTTACTCCGACTTCTTGTGCTAGTATACTCGGTGTATATTGAACGGACCAAGTAGAGAAAAGATATTTTTGTACTGAATATATAAAATACTTTCTCTAATTCATTAAATGAGCTTATACTCCTAATCTTGATATAATTATTATGATCAATGTAATTTGTTTATTGTTTTGATTTATCAAAAGGTACGACTCTATTCCGAGTTAGTGTATGCCTAATAGATTGGACAATAACGAATAATATTTGTGGATAATAATTAGTTGATAGAATCCTTGACTCGGTTTTGAGTTTGATGATACCCCTTTATATAAGCTTATAAGTTTTCATGTGAAAATCCAGCCGGTGAATTTTGTATCCGTCACATGAAATAGTTTAAGCGGAATTGTAAACGATTTAATTAGTTGATTAAATTAAATTTTCAGTGATTTAATTTGATTAACTGGTATTTGAGATCTTAACATGGGGAGTTAAAATAAGTGTTATTGAATTTTCGAAATTCATAATGAGGAGTTCAATTGCAGTGGTTTAGTGGAATAAATTACAATTAATTATAGTAAGAATTAATTCATGCTGATTTCGAATTAATGCTATAATTGGTAGCCTCTTATTATTTTTGTGGTCCCTACTATACCTAGTAAAAATATGGACAAGACTTGGGTAAAAAGTGACTTGGGAGAAAAGTCATCCGTTAGAGTTAGAGTAGGATTCTACTTGTAGAATCCTACACGTTTTTGGAAGACAATTTTCGGCCAAAAATAACTCTACTTAAGGAGGACGAATTTCACCTAATTACTTACTTTCAGAGTTGTATTGTTTTTGCCCCCCCCAAAAGTAAAATCGTCCAAGGTTTTATTAGGCATATAGCAGAAGACTGCAGCCCTGGATTCTTGCTGTTTGGAAGCTTTGTCCAACGATTTCAAGAGGTTAGTGCTTCTAATCTTGTGATTATAGCATTGTCTAGTTTACATGTATTAGATGCCTGGTTTGTTTGGTTGCTTCCGCTGCGCATGTTCTAACAATTGGTATCAGACGCCGTCTTACATCTAACTAGATAATGTAATACAACATGAATAGAGTAATATTAAAACGTGTTGTTTAATGATACATGTTTGGTATGATTATTCTATGTCAAAAATATTTTTTATTAGTATCTTAATTCTGAAATTATGAATTAATATACACATGCATAAACAGTGGTGTTATATTTAATGACAGTCTGTTTAATTACGTTTTTGATGAATATCAATTTTTTTTAAAACAAAAAACATGATTGTTTCTGAATGCTATTAATTCTGTAATTATGTGTTAATACATATATGCATAAACAGTGAATTAAATCTGTTTGAGTTGCATTTTATCCATAATCAGAGAGTGTTATATTAATAAAAACTTAACTGTTTTGTATGATATTAGTTATGTAATTATGGATTAATATACAAAATTATGAACAGTGACATTTTTTTTAACAGTGAAAAATATACTGTTATTTTTTACAATTCGGTCTGAACATGTTATTATTATTATTATTATTATTATAATATTATTATTATTTTGAGTTCTGAAATCATGTTTTAACATACAATAGTATATTATGTGATTTGAACAAGTCAAAATAATAAAAACAATAAAAACAACCAAAAATAGAATTCTACAAATAGGTCATGATTTTAGAATTCTGAAATTTTGTCGAACTCCGATTGACCTCAAATTTGGTAGGTTCATCGGAAACGGCCCAACTTAAACAACTGATGATGTACGTCATTTTTTGGGCATTCGGGGTCGTTTAGATGGGTTTTCAGCTATTTTTATATTTTTTGGAATTTTTTTTTAATAAAAAGAATTTTTAAAAGAAATCTGTGATAGTATGGTTCAATTCCCATTGTTTACAATCATGTTTTACAGTAATATAATGAATTTATATGTTGACATAGGTCTTCTTCCCCATCGGATAAATTCATTATAGATGATTACTGTAGTTTTGCCTCTAGTTATTTGATTACTTATAATAACTCTCCAATTGAGTTATATGCTGATTCAATGAAACTAGAGTTTATAAAAGTGATATTTACGTATCTTAAATTAACAGTTTACTCTCCATCTGAGTTGGTCCTGTTTAAATTTATGGGGTTAATATCTTACATCACTCATATATTTTGCATGAATAGTTAAGTTTCCCTAACGAATCTAACTGTTCAATGAGCATGGTTATATGTGTAATGTGATGCTTTTGAATTTAATTATTCTAAATACATAACTAATGATCTATTTAATGTAAATATCTCTCAGATTAACCATGTCTTCATTCAACCCACTTACCTCAATTCTGAACCAAAACAAGTTAGAAGGACCGAATTATGTTGACTGGAAAAGAAACCTTGATATTGTCCTAACTGCTGAAGGTTACAAATTTGTAATCACTAAGGAGTGTCCAGAAAAACCTGAAAATGCTACTGATGATCAGGTTAAGGCCTATGACAAATGGGTTAAGGCTGCTGAGATGGCGCGATGTTACATTCTTGCCTATGGCGAACATCAGCATCAGTCTATGGGGTCTGCTTACGACATGCTTGAAAGTCTAAAAGAGATGTTCGGTGAGCAAACTCGTGCAGCTAAGCAGACTGCCATGAAAGCCCTTTTGAACACCAAGATTTTTGAATGAACTGGAGGTCCTTGGAGCCTTGATTGATAAGGAGTCTCAAGTTGAAATGGTCCTACAGACTCTGCCTGACAGTTTTCAACAATTTCGCTTGAACTATAATATGAACAAAATGGATTTATCACTAGCGAAATTGTTGAATGAGCTGCAAGCGGCATAGTCTATTATCAAACAACAAGCTCCAGTTGTGGCACTCAATGTTGAGAAAGTTTCAGTTTCTAAGTCGAAAGGCAATAAGAAAAAGAAGAAGGCTCAAAAGGTTTTGGCACCTGTTGGTGCGGCTGGTGTGAAAAATCCCAAAGGCAAGTGCTATCATTGCAAACAACCTGGGCATCACAAGAAGCAATGCCTTGCCTATCTGTCAAAGTTGAATAAGCAAGGTAATTCAAATTTAAATGTCGTTGAAAATTGTTTAGCGACTATTTCTACCATGTTTTGCTGTGTAGATTCGGGAGCCACTAATCATATCTGCACTATTTTGCAGGGGTTTCAGGAAACGCGGCGGCTAAGTGAGAATGAAATTTGCGTATTTCAAACCAATGGCGAGCCAGCACCAGCTTTAGCTTTAGGAAATATTAGAGTTTCGTTTAGTAGTGATAGATTTTTAGATCTAAACGATGTTATCTATGTACCTTCCATTAGAAGGAATTTAATTTCGGTTTCGAAAATAATGGATGCTGGTTATAATGTTTATTTTGCTAATAACTCTGCTGTTATTAAGTTTAATAAATGTTTACCTATACTGCTGCTAGAGTACATGACCTTTTTATTCTTGATATATCTCCTCGTGTGCTACAACAACCAAAAGAATTGAATAACATTAATCTGCCACATAAAAGAAAACGTATTTCTGAATTAAGTCAAACTTATTTGTGGCACTTACGCCTATGTCATATAAATCTAAATAGGATTTTGAGATTGGTCTCTGATAGACCATTGAGTTCATTTAAAGTGGAGTCACTACCAACATGTGAATCCTGTTTAGATGGTAAAATGACCAAGAGACATTTTCCCTCAAAAGGAAATAGAGCCAGCGATAAGCTAGAACCAATTCACTCTGATTTGTGTGGCCCTATGAATATACAAGCAAGAGACGGTTTTGAGTATTTTGTGACTTTCACAGATGATTACTCAAAATATGGATACATTTATCTGTTGCGACGTAAGTCTGAATGCTTTGAGAAATTCAAAGAATTTAAGACGGAAACGGAGAAACGACATGATAAATATATCAAACCATTGCGATTTGATCGTGGTGGTGAATACCTTTCTGTGGAATTCATAAAATACTTATCAGATAGTGGAATTACATCTCAATTATCTGCCCCAGGAACACCACAACAAAATGGTGTGGCAGAAAGAAGAAATAGGACACTTATGGAAATGGTTAGATCAATGTTAAGTTATTCCGATTTGCCTTCTTCCTTTTGGGGATATGCTTTAGAAACAACAAATTACATTCTAAATTTGGTTCCTTCAAAGTCAGTACCTTCAACTCCAGTAGAATTGTGGATTGGGCGCAAGCCAAGTTTACGGCACATTCGAGTTTGGGGTTGTCCAACACATGTGCTGAAAGGGAAAGCGGATAAATTGGAATCAAGGACATAAGTATGCATTTTTATTGAATATCCAAAAGGAAATAAAGGTGGTTTGTTTTATTGTCCAAAAGAAAAGAAGGTAATTGTTACGACAAATGCCAGATTTTTAGAAGAGGACTATTTAATGAACCATATTCCTAGAAGTAAACTAGTTTTACAGGAATTAAGTAATGGAGTAACTAAAGACTCATCTCTAGAACGTATTGATGTGAGACTAAATTGCATGGTTTAACATGTGATATACCTTACATTTTATGCGCATTAATGATAAAATTACACTTGTTATGTGCTTAATGGAGTTTATTTCATGTGTAGGTGAATTGGAGATGGAAACAGAGCTAAAGGGATGCAAATACGTCAAAAATACGCAAAAGGAGACGCCCGGGCAATAGTCGGGCGTTTGCCCCCTAAAGCCTGGCACCCCCTGGCGTTAGGGGGGCGTTTGCCCCATAAATCTTGGCCCCCCCTGGCGTTAGGGAGGCGTTAGAGCCCAAACGGCAAGGGTTCCCAGTTTCGCCCAAGTTCGAGTTTGACGAGTTAAATGTTTCCCGGTTGAAATAGAAGTCTCCTACACGGTTAGGGTTCACCCTAAACCTATAAATAGACTCCTAAAACACAATTACAAGGGGATTTTCGTGGATCAAGAGTAGACAAGAAGAAAATTCCATTGAAGTGCAAGAACATCGATTTCTACAATCTAGTATTTCTTATTTTATATTTCAAGTATGCAATTTCTTGTAGTTTTGTTTCTTCTAGACATGAGTAGCTAAGTTTTTAATCTAGGGTTTTGGTAGAACCCGTTGGGGATGAATTTCTTTTGATATTAATATATTTTGGTTGATTATTCTCTATTTGTTCAACTACGTTCTTATTGTAGTTAATTGAATGGCCATCAATTAGCTGTGCCTATTTAGTATGTATCTACTCGAGAGAGAGTGCATATTTAGGTAATTGTTTGAACAACACCACTCC
>ML413812.1:87011-116559 GCA_005239525.1 Nicotiana knightiana
TCTTGTGTCTATAAGAAGTGGGATGGAGATAAAGTTACATTTTTGGTTTTGTATGTAGATGATATTTTGCTCATAGGAATTAATGTGAGCATGTTGAATTCAGTAAAGGAATGGTTGTCCTCACGTTTCGATATGAAGGACTTGGGACAGGCAGCACATATCCTTGGGATCAAGCTTATGCGAGATCGCAAACAGAGGATATTAGGCTTGTCCCAAGCACTTTATATTGATACTATTCTCACTAGATTTAGCATGCAAGATTACAAGAAAGGCTTTCTCCCTTTTAGACATGGAATCTCTCTGTCGAAAGATCAGTCCCAAAAAATGACTGATGAGATAGAAAAAATGAAGGCGGTCCCTTATGCTTCTGCTGTAGGGAGTCTCATGTATCTATGCTATGTACTAGACCTGATATCTGCTTTGCAGTTGGCATGGTTAGTAGATTTCAGTCTAACCCTAGACGAGAACACTGGACTGCTGTTAAGAATATAATCAAGTACTTGAGAAGGACTAGGAATTATATGTTGGTGTATCACTCAGGTGATCTTGCACCCATTGGCTATACTGATTCAGATTTCCAATCAGATAGAGACACTAGAAAATCTACCTCAGGATATGTTTTTACCTTAGGAGGTGAAGCCATAAGTTGGAGGAGTATCAAGCAATCATGTGTTGCTGATTCCACCATGGAAGCCGAATATGTGGCTGCATCTGAGGTAGCTAAAGAGGCTGTTTGGCTCAAGAACTTTCTAAAAGAGCTTAATGTAGTTCCTTCGGTTCAAGCACCGATTGTACTTTATTATGACAATAGTGGTGCAGTTGCAAACTCGAAGGAACCAAGAAGCCATAAAAGGAGTAAACATATTGAGAGTAAATATCACTTAATTCGGGATATAACTCAAAGAAGTGATGCAAGAGTGTTGAAGATTGCGTCAGAGGACAATTTGGCAGACCCATTTACGAAGAGCTTGACACAGAAGAATTTTGACAAGCATGTAGAAGGAATGGGTGTTAGAGTAGTAGACGCATGGTTATTAGTCTAAGTGGGAGATTGTTGGGATATACTATTAACCATCCGGTTTAGACATAGTATTTTATTTTATACTTTATGGAATAATTATATATTTAATTTATTTAATTCAATAAAGTGCTATTTTAAATAGATCATTTGTTACATGTGTGTCCTTTTAGTTATGTAGTAGACAATTTAGTGTATGGAGTCTTAGCTCATGCACGAAAGATTAAATTGTTGGTTCTCATAATTAATAAATTTGTTCACAATCAAAGATATTATTGGACAAAATATCTTGATGATTGTAGCACAAGATTATAGTATAATTTGTCTTGATTATGGGAGTGGTTTTACTCCGACTTCTTGTGCTAGTATACTCAGTGTATATTGAACGGACCAAGTAGAAAAAATATATTTTTGTACTGAACATAGAAAATACTTTCTCTAATTCATTAAATGAGATTATACTCCTAATCTTGATATAATTATTATGATCAATGTAATTTTATTATTTTGATTTATCAAAAGGTACGACTCTATTCCGAGTTAGTGTATGCCTAATAGATTGGGCAATAATGAATAATATTTGTGAATAATAATTAGTTGATAGAATCCTTGACTCGGTTTTGAGTTTGATGATACCCCTTTATATAAGCTTATAAGTTTTCATGTGAAAACCCGGCTGGTGGATTTTGTATCCGTCAAATGAAATAGTTTAAGCAGAATTTTAAAGGATTTAATTAGTTGATTAAATTAAATTTTCAGTGATTTAATTTGATTAACTGGTATTTGAGATCTTAACATGGGGAGTTAAAATAAGTGTTATTGAATTTTCGAAATTCATACTGAGGAGTTCAATTGCAGTTTTTTAGTGGAATAAATTGCAATTAATTATAGTAAGAATTAATTCATGCTAATTTCGAATTNTGAAATTCATACTGAGGAGTTCAATTGCAGTTTTTTAGTGAAATAAATTGCAAATAATTATAGTAAGAATTATTTCATGCTAATTTTGAATTAATGCTATAATTGGTAGCCTCTTATTATTTCTGTGGTCCCTGCTATACCTAGTAAAAACCTGGACAAGACTTGGGTAAAAAGTGACTTGGGAGAAAAGTCATCCGTTAGAGTTATAGTAGGATTCTACTTGTAGTATCCTACACGTTTTTGGAAGACAATTTTCGGCCAAAAATAACTCTACTTAAGGAGGACGAATTTCACCTAATTACTTACTTTCAGAGTTGTATTGTTTTTGCCCACCCAAAAGCAAAATCGTCCAAGGTTTTATTAGGCATATAGCAGAAGACTGCAGCCCTGGATTCTTGCTGTTTGGAAGCTTTGTCCAACGATTTCAAGAGGTTAGTGCTTCTAATCTTGTGATTATAGCATTGTCTAGTTTACATGTATTAGATGCCTGGTTTGTTTGGTTGCTTCCGCTGCGCATGTTCTAACAATTGCATCCACAACTTTGGCTGACACTAATGTCAAAACATAGGTATGTAAATAGACATGATTACATATCCAATGTTAAAAATAAAACCTTCAAGAAAAATGCACCTCAATGCAAAAGAAGAGTTGGGATAAATGTTAATCTCGCTAAGTCAAAATTAAATTTGACTGAAGCGGATAATATAATTATTGCGGTCATTTCCCAAATAAATAATGTGACCAATGTGATAGATTGGGTGATAAACTCTGGTTGTACTAGGAACATTTGTGCAAACAAAAATGAATTTTTGTCTTACACCCAAATTGAGGAAGGAGAAGAAACTATTTATCTTGGTGACTCAAGAACAACTCGCGTTCTTGGGAAAGGAAAAATTCTTCTCAAACTCACATCTAGTAAAACTCTAGCATTGAGTGATGTATTGCATGTCCCTAATATCCAAGCCAATTTGATTTCTGTGGGGTTATTAGGAAAAGTTGGAGTGAAGGTTTCTTTCGAGAATGATGAGATCGTACTGACCAAAAATAATAATTTTGTGGCAATGGATATTGTAACCATGGTTTATTCATGCTTAATATTTTTAAAGCTAGCAATAAAAATGCATCTTCTTCTGCTTATATGGTTGAATCTATTTCTTTATGGCATGCTAGACTAGGACATATTAATGTTGTTGATACCCAATTTTTTACTATATTATTTTCAAAATGCATATATATCTCCAAAATAATGCATGAGCATCAATTAATATTTTATCATAATTTTTGCATTTTTAAAGGATTTTAAATTAATCTATCCCAGTAGATTTATTATATAAAGAATTACTAATTGCATCACAAATGGTTTTATGATAATTTTATTGCTTAATTTTATCATTTATATTTATATTAAACTTTAATTATATTTTGAATAGCCATATTTACATTTCTTAGGTTATAATTGCAATAACTTTGCAATAATAGCCCATATGGGCATAATTACTTTATTTTACAAGAAAATGACCTTTTATATTTTGATAATATTAAGTAATTATTTTAATTCATTTTGATGCATAAATATCAATTTTTATCATTTATTACCTATTTTTACGAATTATTTTCAAGTTAATTGGGCATTTAACAAATAGCCTCTTTTAATTTCGGACCTTAGCCCAATTACTACCCCAGCCCAATAAGATCAACCCAATACCATAACCCTAATCCAATACCCATTAAACCACAACCCAATACCCATAACCTATTTTATAACCTGCCCGACCTCTCAGATTCAATCCTGGCCATTGATCTCAAAAGATCAACGGTCTAGGACATTCCTTCCATTTTTAATTACCTAACAACCCCCAACCCTAATCATTTCCCAAGTTCCGCCGCCCCTGAATCCCTTTTCCCTCTCTTCTCTCTCACACTTCTCCCTAACCCTAGCCTGCCGTCACCTGAACCCCCTTCAATTCATGGGGTTGTCCTTCGATCTTAAGCCCCATTTGGCCTCCTTTCTTTACTGGTGTTAAGATTTTTGTGTTATTTGAGGGAATCTCAAAGAGATTCAACACAGACTCGGTCCAAATCCTTCATTTTCTCGATGAATCCGCCTGTATTCATCTCTATGTTTGTGAGTACTGTTATCTTCATGTTTTTGACTTCAAATCTCTGGTTCAAACTGGAATTTTCTTACCTCTGTCTATTTTTAAAACCCTAGTCACTTCCTACTCGAGTCTGTTCAGATCTCTATAGATCTGAGATGATTTTGAGTTTATCTATTTAAGATCTTCTGTTTTTCTTATTATTGTTAATCGATTTTCGTTTTTCCCTAAAAGCTAGGATTTCATCTTTTAAGTTTCTGCAAAATAGTTCTAAAATATTTAAGCATTTAACTCCGGTTCTCTTTGCTTGTTCAACTGGTTTTCATGTCTATGTTTTAATCCCTAGGGTTTCTAATTATTCCACTATTTGTTCTGATATTTGCCCGTTATTCTTTGGCTCTGTCAATTAAAATGGATTAATTGATTTTTATTTGCCTAATTAGGGTTGGGAATTCTGTTTTCTTTTAAAACCGACATCTCTTTGACGATTTTACTTATTCTTTCCTTATTTGTAACTCATAATTGGTACTGCCTTCCTTAATTATGCTACTGGCCTAATTTCTAGGTATTGATTGTTTTGACCGACCTATAAATGGTCTTTAGGATTATTGCTTACCTTATTTAGCTTCAATCCTGTCTGCTAACTGATTTCGTATGAGATTCTCCTTTATTTAAGGGATATTTTCCAGATTCTATCTTGTTAATTGATTGGGTTTAGCCCTAACTGATTGGTTAATTGATTTGCATATTTTATTTATGTACCATTAATTTTCCTTGCGTTATTTGTTTACTCTGCTGAATGCTATATAAACCTTGCACCATTTTGATTTTCAAAACACATAAAAACACCTACATACACACGCCTATGCTTACAAGCACACACTGAGACACAAACTCACTTGCACACTTACACGCACACAACTTGAGTTCTTTCTGTTACTTCGATTTGCTGCACTGTCTAGCCGGCTGAAAGCCAAGGCTAGACTCTTTGATTCCAATTGCCTTCACCTTCCTGTTTGCTATCTCCTTAACTGGTATGCCTTAATTTCTGTTATCATGTTCTACTCTATATGTTATGTAGCCAGTTTACTATAGACATCAACATGCTTCTGTTTTGATATTTGTTTCCTGGCCATCTCTTTCTCAACTACTATGACTCAGTTCTTATTCCCTGTGACATATATGATTAGCTTACTTCGAACCTCGATATCCTGTTTATTATATGTTTCCAGTTTACTTTCTAACTAGTATGCTTTAGTCTTTGTTACCTCTTTGTTCCATATGTATGTGTGGTTAGTGCTTCAAATCCCAACATGCTTATGCCAGACATTTAATTCATGTTCTTTTTCTTTTTTTAGTAGCTATGTCTTAATTCATGTTATCTTGTTCTGCTTATTGTAACTTTAGTATGTTTCTCTGCTTAATACATGTCGATATGATTCCACCTAGTAATAATTAATAAACTAAGTCAACTTCAGCAATGTGAAACCTTGTTTGATTCAATTGTGACCTTGTTTAGTTCTGTCTATAATTTAAGTGTTCCTGCTCTTGTTGATTGTTTAATTACCGGTACCCATGTCTGAACCAATCTGCTGAAATATGGTTCTGTTCTGTTTGTAGTCTTGTAACTTGTTTCTATTCACTTATGAAAATCAAAATGCTTTTCTAAAATTATCCCCTACCCTTATATACTATTTTCAAACTTCTACTCTTAGTTAACTAGGGTCCTACCACCCCTAGTGTGAGCACTGCCTAGGATCCATGAGATTCCTCCGAACTCTGACACACTGGGGCTGGTCTCCAAATCATTTACAACTATTTCTCTAAGAAAAGTTCTGGTGTGAGCATTGCCCGGGGTCCCTGAGGCCCTTGGGAATTTTGACACACCAGAAGCCTATTTGTGTATTATGGATGGACTACCTGCGGACATCAGACTTGTTTGCTTGAAGGCATGGCTTCCGGGTTGATGTTGGGCCTACTAAGGCTCCCTATAGTGTAATGAATAGCTTTATGTAAATCATTCATATTGGTCTGTAATAATGTAATAATCCTTGTATAAACAGATATGGGATTATTAGTAAAAGTTGGGCACGATTGTTATATATCTTTGTCAGATTTGGGTAGAAATCATGCCTATAGGTTATTGTGGTGATTCTTTATGTGCATACCATTAGAAATCATGCCCATAGGGTCTTGTCTCACCGTTAGAAATCTGAATTTTCATTCTTTGCATCCTAGAAATCCTGTTTATAGGCCGTTTATCAAGTCTGCATCAAGAACCCATGTTTTATGAATATTTTCAAATCTCAATGTGCATTAGAAATCATGTATATAGGATCTTCTTTATGAATTATCGAACTTGTATGACATTCTGTTAACGTTTCTGCCCTCTTAGATATCATGTCTATAGGAAATAAAATATAAAATCAGTTTTCTGCATTTAGATATCATGCCTATAGGAAGTAATACATGTAAAAAATTTCAACACTTAGAAATCATGCCTATAGGGGTTAATTAATTCTATAAAAAATAGAAAGCATGCTTATAGGATCTAAAGAAGATAAAAACCTGTCTGTTAAAATCAGTAACTCGTTTATGAACTATGTTATAGGTCTGTAATTAACAGTTGTAGATACCATGCCTATAGGATTCTGTTCTAGTTATCATTTAGGCAAACTTACAGGAATTTTGGGGCTAAAAATAACTGTGATTTAGTACTGCCTAAAGTTTGCTCAGATTCAGAGTTTTTAACAGAATCAGTAGGTAAACTAATAGGAATCGTTGCTCGCTTTAATAAGGCTGTTATATGTTCTGTTTATGCTCATCTAGATATCCTTCCTATAGGATCTTAAATCATTAAATATTGTTTGTTTGAATAGCGTGCATTTGTTTTGTTTACTTGTGGAGGTTAACATAAGCCCCTATTTGCTCTTTATGTGACAATCATACTTGGATTTTGTTTGTCGCTTAGTTTTCTCATTTTAAGCAACATAGGTGAGTCTAGAACCACCTTAAATAGAGGTCCTAAACACCTCCAGGGCCATAGGTAAGGGACGGGTAGTGCACGGATAAGGTACGCACTAGAAGCTATTAGAACGCTTAGGTAACAACTGAAAGATAGTAACTGGGTAGTAAAGGAGATGATGACCTGTGCACTAATGTTATGCGTAACACCCTAATTTGGGGAAGTTACCAAGCATTTCATGGAAATGATCCTATAGGCTAAAAAACGTAGGAACCCTTTAATTCCTGTTTTAAAGTAAATATCTATTGGTTTTAAATTGTTTAACTTTCCTTTAAAGACTAATTCGCTTAGTTGAGTTTGGCTGGGACCCACCATTGTGGACCTCGAGGGGTGCCTAACACCTTCCCCTCAAGGTAATTTCGAGCCCTTACCTAAATATCTGGTGACGTAAACTAGTTTCATGAGTTATTTACTTTAGGTGCCCTAACGCACCTTAATCCGTTAGGTGTCAACTCTTAAAATCCCATACCCCATCCCAAAAGGAAGGGAGTTGTCCCAGTAATGTCGAAACCCGGACTCTGCGAGGAAAAAGGGGGCACGATAACATGGAGACTCTACTTGGGATTTCCCTTAGGCTCTCCATAACAAAATTGATTTTCTTGAATTAGTCTTAAGCGTACTTTATTATGTTAATACGTGCTCACCCTTTCCCTTTCCCCTTTTTGTGAATTTAATTGCCTATTTTCAAGCATTTATGATTTTCTACAGAAACTGACTTGTTTCCTTGTTTTCCTTTCTTAAACGTCTTTCAATTATTAAATACATCATTTATCATTTTTTTTAATGTGCAAATACGTGACAACGTGCTATTTTCTGTTGCATAAATCATGCTCAATATCATATTCCACTCTTGCGTAATCAATCCTATAACAACGCTTGATGAGTGTTTGCGCCCTTTTTATATATCACCCTTTAAATTCGGAAAGGCTTATTTGCAGTAAAACTAGT
Source organism: Nicotiana knightiana (assembly GCA_005239525.1). Classification (NCBI taxonomy): domain Eukaryota; kingdom Viridiplantae; phylum Streptophyta; class Magnoliopsida; order Solanales; family Solanaceae; genus Nicotiana; species Nicotiana knightiana. The sequence goes on from ML413812.1 coordinate 95,020, forward strand.
CGATCAGCGGTGCAGTCGACGGTTCCGTGCCTTTCCCTCTCAGGTTGTCCGCTTGAGGGTACCAGTCTAGGCCTCTATAGAAACCTTAGTCTGATTTATTATACATGCATCATGGTCAAAACCTAGCCAGGGTTAATATGTTGTCCACATAATAACCCTTTAGGAAAAGCCTTGTCCAAAAGTCCACCGGGGTCTCCATAATCCCAACGGAAGCAACCACGATTTGTGCATTAATTTTGAGAAATAAGTGCCAATATGATAATCACTGATGTATAAGTAGTCGAATCAGGAGGGGGAAAGGGTCTAACCTTATTTGTTTTGCAGAAATGAGGCACGAAGTCCCCAGGTTCGGCATGGTCCAAAGAATTCCACCATTGTTGCTGGATTGGTGCGAGAACCTTTCACCAAGAGCAAAGACCATGTGAAAAGGGTCCTCGGAAACCTACCCTCTTTACTGGACATCCAACCAAATAATATGTTGATCGAATTTGCCACGATGTTCTGGGACAGTGAAAGGTCCGTGTTCCATTTTGGCAACATAGAAATGACCCCTCTCTTGGAAGAAATAGGGGGATTCTCCGGGATACCTTCGGGCAGTCCTGGTTTATTGTTTCCAAAAAACTGTGCCGCTAGGGGATTTCTGAAAATGATGGGCTTGAAGAAGAACGACGATTTGGAGTGTTTGAATAAGTCCTACATACCCTTTGACTACCTCTATGAACGATAAGGTCATAGAAAGTCCTACAGTATCTTCCATGATGAATTCTCTATCACTTCTTTAGGTCATATTCACCGCAGGGTTTTTGTGTTCGTTGTTTACTTCCTAGGTATGATGGTGTTCCCAATGTAAGGGGACTGAATTCACACCAGACTAGCTATGGTAGCCAAAACTTTAATGGAGGGGATAGAGGGGAAAACATATACCATTGTCCCTATGATCATAGCTGACATTTACTGAGCCTTGGACCACTGCTAGAATGGGCTCAAATACTTTGAGGGTTGTAATCTGCTACTACAGGTTTGGTTATTGGAGCATCTCCAAAGGGGTCAATATCATCAAGAGTTTCCACGAAGGGCGTGGAATAATCATATAGCCTTCCATTACCCTAAGAGAATGACTTACATCCCGTATAGTTTTGCTCAACCAGAAAGTGCTACAGAATGGGTGCAGTTTTTCGACAATTTGACTGAGGATCAGGTTCAATGGATATTCGAATGGTTCCCCACTAGTGAGTTCATCATCAAATCCAGGGACGTTCCGCACTTGGTGTTGATCGGGTTAAGAGGTATCTACCCTTATGTTCCCATCAGGGTTATGAGACATGCAAGCAGAAAGCAAGTCATACCGCGGGTTGCAAAAATGAGTCATTACCGGGCAGATTTTCAAGATGACGACATCCCATACAAGTGTGAATCCCAACATATATGGCACCTAAATATTATTGTAGAAAGAGACACCATCGAGCCAAACAGGTACCACACGGGGCATGTACGCTTTTACTTATCATGGTTGGAGGACAGCTTAACAGGGATAGTTGAGCCGGGAATTGGTCTAGGAAATAGGGTCATAGACGAAGCTACTGAAACCCAAGTAAAATACAACAAGCTGCGCAAAAGAATGTATGACTCTGAGGCCGAGCATCTGGAGATACACGAGACAAACATGAGGTTGATCAATGAATGGAGGAAACTGGCTATCAACTCCAATGAAAGGCTGGAGTTTCTGGAGCAGGGTTTGATGGAGCTGGAGGGGAAGACGAGGAAAAGAGCCGCCGACTGCCAGAATGCTGAGTGAAGCGAAGGAGGACATCTAGCAAGGGTATACCTGCTGTTGGGCATGCGCGACCTGGGGAACTTGATCGATGGATCCAAGAAGAACAAGCCTAGGGAAGGTCCTTTTGGGACCAAGTAGATTAGGTTTATCTGCTTTTTAAAATGTAATAAGGCCAAGTGCCATTAATGACTTTTCTTATTTTGTGTCATTTTAGATTCATCTACTTTTACATTAATGAAATGAGGCAATTATTGGTACTAAAGTTCTCCAAATAAACTTGTTGCTAGGCCGACCTCGGGCACAACGAGGCTCCCAAACTAGGACGCGAATTTACATTCCTGCATTATGTGTTTAGATATTGCAAATACTCTTTTTGGAACCTTTACTAACTTGGTTACCTTTTTTTTTCCGTTCCTTTTTTATTATTCCCATTCCCCAAGTTTTGTTCGCGCATACTGGCCTCATCAGCTTATCATACCAGGTCCAGGGGCCCTCCACCTTCTCCTCCTCCTAGTCCACCAAAAGGCAAAGGAAAATCAAAAATTGATGATCTGAACGACATCAGAAAGGAAAACACTACACATGTTGAGAATGCGGAAGCTTCCGATGGTCGGGGCATTCAGGCCCCAAATGATTTGGTTTTACGGCTTGAGCAGAAGGTACTTGAACTACATGGGGAGCTTGAGCAGGTTCGTAATTTGGAAAATCTCTCCCTCACACTAAACGTCCCAGATATCAACCATCCAAATACCCAAAACTCGGAACCTCCTCAGAATACACCCAACCAACGCCCGCATAATCCTCCCGCATCTCATCAATATACAACCCCGCCTCATAATCAACCTCTCCCTCCTCAATACCAGCAAACCACCTATCAAACTCCCCAAAATATCCCACAAATTATCCCTGAACCCCAAAACTCAACCAATTATCACCACTATACCCAAACTCCTGGAATTCACTATAACAACCCCATATATGTGGAAACCCTACCTCACTCCACTCAACCAATCTCCTATACACCATAATCCACTGAGAAGGATCTGCTCATCAATAACATGGCTGAGGAACTAAAGAAGTTGACAAGTCGAATTCAGGGTGTTGAAGGGGGTAAAGGTATCGAAGGTCTGAATTATGAGGATTCGTGCATACAGCCGGATGTGGAACTGCCAGAGGGTTACAAACCTCTCAAGTTTCAAATGTTTGATGGAACGGATGATCCCAAGGTTCATTTGAGGACTTATTGTGACAAGCTCGTGGGGGTCGGAAAAGATGAAAGGATTTGAATAAAGCTCTTCATGAGAAGTCTTACTGGAGATGCCCTATCCTAGTACATAAGCCAGAATCCCAAGAAGTGGGCCAATTGGGTGAGCATGGCATCAGATTTCATAGACATGTTCAGATTTAATACGGAGAATGCACCGGATGTCTTCTATATCAAGAATCTAAATAAGAAGCCAACTGAGACTTTCCACGAGTATGCTACTCAGTGGAGGTCAGAAGCAGTGAAGGTCAGGCCGACGTTAGATGATGAGCAAATGAAAAAATTCATTGTCAGGGCTCAGGATCCACAATATTATGAAAGGTTAATGATTATCGAGAATCACAAGTTCTCTGACACCATCAAGCTCGGAGAAAGGATTGAAGAAGGCATCAAAAGCGGGATGGTAACAAATTTCGAGGCACTACAGGCCATGAACAAGGCATTACAATCGGGTGGCATATCAAAGAAGAAAGAAGTAGGGACACTGATGGTAGCCCAAGGTCCAAAATCTCCATTTGTATACCAAACGCCTCCACCCACATACCAACCTTCGCCTCTTAGATATTCTCAATCCCCTACCGCCTACCACACCTATAACACCCAACCATACTATTATCAGTCACCTCCAACTCTTCCAAACTACCAAAAACCCATGCCTAATTTTGACCGCAAACCACCCAGATAGCACACCGCCATTGCTAAACCCATTGACCAGTTTTACGAAAGGTTGAAAGCCGCTAGATATGTCACCCCTATTCCCATTGTGGAAATGGAGAATTAATCTCAATGGGTCAATCCAAACAAGACCTGTGCATATTATTCCGGCATGAAGGGACACACTATTGACGAGTGCCGCACCTTGAAAAACAAGATCCAAACATTGATTAGTAGTAAGGTCATACAAGCGAAGGAAGCTGAACCCAATGTCCGCAACAATCCTCTCCCAGATCATAGGGTGGAGGGGTTAATGTGATAGAAACTGATGAAGAGTGGGATCCCAAGGGATCAATCAGGCTTACTTGAGAAGGTGATGATCCTAAGAAACCTGCAGTCACACTCAATCCCATTGTGGTGGAGGTACAACCACCAGTTGAAGTCGACATAGCCGCATCGGTTCCTTTAGAAGTAGAAGTAACACCACTCATTCCATTTGAAGTTGAGGTGGCCACACCTTTCACTGTAACGGTGGCATCCACACCACCCTTCAGTTCCAATGTTGTACCTTGGGATTATGTGGCCGACGCTAGAAGAAAGGGAAAGTCAAAGACAGAAGAATCAGGTGCTGCACAAGGAATGAGCAGAACAAGAAGGGTTTATACACCTGAACATTTAGGAGAAACCAGTAAGCAAGCTTCTAACAAACTGCCCGTCATTGAGACTGGTCCAGATGACCTCTGGAGGAAGGTACATGCAAGGGAGTACTCTGTCGTTGATCATCTGAACAAGACTCCCGCTGATATCTATCCTGTCGCTGCTGCAAAATTCTGAGGCACACATGAATGCTCTAATGAAGGTGTTGAGTGAAGCATATGTTCCCAACAACATCACTGGTGGAGAAATGGCCAATATGGTGGGGCAGGTTCTAGAGAGCCACAAAATCACTTTCCATGAGAACGAATTGCCACCGAAAGGGTTGAATCACAACAGGGCACTACACATCACAGTGCAGTGCGAAGACAAGTTTATTTCCAGAGTTTTGATTGACGGAGGATCCAACCTCAACATTTTCCCATTGACAACTTTGAAGAGGTTGGGCAAAAGCCTACATGAGATACGAGAAGGAACTATGAATGTTAAAGCATTCGACGGGTCTCAAAGGGCTACCATCGGAGAAACTAATCTCTGTCTGCAGATGGGTCCTACCTGGTTTGATGTGGAGTTCCATGTACTGGATATATCTTCCTCCTTCAATATGTTGTTAGGACGACCTTGGATACATGCTGCTGGGGCCGTAGCATCTAATTTACACCAGGCTGTGAAGTTCGAGTGGAACCATCAAGAAGTAATTATCCATGGAGATGGGAGCAACCCCCAGTCAGACTATTCCGGTGATTGAAAACAAAAGAAAGATAGGTGGAGAGACCTACCATCGTATTGAACGGGTTAATGCAATCGAGAAAGATAATTGCTGGAGTAGCAAAATAGCAAGCACGCTAGCATGGAAAGGATATGAGCCCGGCAAGGGGCTTGGTAAAAATATTCATGGCATCTCCAAGAAAATACAGCCAAAGTGCCATGGTACCACTTTTGGGCTGGGATATCAATACACCTAGCAAGAATAACGAAACTGGTCACCACCATTGCGTGGTCCATACTACCCTCCTGAGCAACCCGTGCCACACTTGAGTCTGACCTTCCATCAGGCCGATATCATATGGGGATCAGAGGAAGAAGAAACACTGGCAGCATTGAGGAATTTGTTCTTGGAAGATGATGATAGGGACTGTTGTGTGATCATCGAGGAGGAGAAGGAAGAAGGCCCTACCATCCAAGCTGTGGAAAGAGGAGCATTCTTCAAGAACTGGACTGTTCAACCATCAAGGGCCCGACGAGTCTCGGGTAGCAAGGCTGAATAACATTGTTTATTTTTCTAAAAAATGATTTCCACTTTTGCATTTTTTATTTTGTCTTAAATATTTTCAACGTTCCAAAAAAGTTATTTAAAATCATTTTGTTTGACATTTTAAATGACTTGATGTTTTATTATTACCATTTTCTTTTCATATCTTTATCCCTACAACATTACTATTTCTTATCTTGATGAACCGACGACTGTGACATGTAATGAGATAACGCAGCAAAAGAAAAGTGATTCGGAAGAAGAGGATGCAATACCTAGGGAGATCGTCAGAGAAGTAGAGGATTTTGAGAACAAACCCAAGTCTAACTTGGGCGAAACTGAGATAGTCAGCTTGGGAAATTCTGAAACCGTCAAGGAGACCTGCATCAGCATCCATTTGTCACCATCAGAGAAAGAGGAATACACTCGGTTCTTGAAAGAGTACGGGGACATCTTTGCATGGTCATACGATGATATGACCGGATTAAGCACATCCATTGTGGCCCACAAACCCAATGTGTCCGCTAGTAAAGCAGAAACTCAGGAAGTTCAAGCTAGATATGAGCTTGAAAATCAAGGAGGAAGTTACTAAGCAGATCAAAGCCAAGGTCCTCAGGGTAGTTGAATATACAAATTGGTTAGCCAACATCGTGCCAGTTCCAAAGAACGATGGGAAGGTTAGAGTCTGTGTTGATTATCGAGATCTCAATAGAGCTAGCCCAAAGGATAATTTCCCGTTACCAAATATACACACATTGATCAATAGTTGTGCCAAGCATGAACTCCAATCTTTTGTGGATTGCTTCACCGGTTACCATCATATCTGGATGGATGAGAAGGAGCACTAATACTCACAAAAATGGACGGGGAAATTTGGCCAAAGCCAATCAACTCAAACGCAGTCAAAAGATATTATGTGTAAATCATTTTTAGGTTCTCTACATGATGTAAACTGAACTACACTCGACTTGATTCCTTTTAAAAGGGGATATGTAGGCAGCCCTGTGGGTTCGGTCACAACTCAATAAAATTTCCACTTTTCCCCACAGTCAGAAACTAAGGCAGAATTTTGAGGAGGACCCTCAAAATTCTGAAGCAAGTTCAGCCAACCACAATGTACGAAGCAGTTAGAAAGGTCATCTAGTTAACTGGGGCAGAATTTTGAGGAGGACCCTCAAAATTCTTCGGCAAAGGAAGTCGCGATGTCTCTGATTGTGTCACAGTCACTGGTTGATCTAACTAATTTCTAAGCTATATTTAAATATATCTTTGAAAATTATACATGCATGCTTTTGAAAATAAATTCTGCTTTAGCAAATGCTACCCCAATAATTTGAACAGGATCTTCAGACAGAGCAGAGCAAATAAAGCAAGCAGATGAAGGCACGAACCGATCTCCACTCTGCAAAACTCACAATTTTTCTTTGAATGCAGGAACGAGGGATATACACATCTTGGAATCGCAAGCTTCATAACAACAAAGCTAACAAACTCATCTCCAGCTAAGAAATACTATGCTATCACCTATTATCTATTCATTGCATGAGACTAAGCTCTGTCTCAATCCTGCATGAGGCTAAGCCTGCCTCCCATTTGCATAAGGCTAAGCATCGCCTTCTCTTTGCATGGGACTAAGCATGTCTCAGACTTCGCATGAGGCTAAGCCCTGCCTCCCTATTTGTATAAGGCTAAGCATTGCCTTCAGCTTGCATAAGGCTAAGCACTACCTTCTCTTTGAATGGGACTAAGCCCTGTCCTGAACTTTGCTTGGGACTAAGCCCTGCCCCAAACCTTGTTGAGACTAAGCTCTGTGTCCAACTTGCACGAGGCTAAGCTCTGTCTCAATCCTGCATGTGGCTAAGCCCAGCCTCTCGTTTGCATAAAGCTAATCACTGCCTTCTATTTGCATGAGACTAAGCATTGTCCCGAATCTTGCATAAGGCTAAGCACTTCCTTCTATTTGCATGGGACTAAGCATTGTCCCGAATCTTGAATAAGGCTAAGCACTTCCTTCTATTTGCATGGGACTAAGCATTGTCCCGAATCTTGCATAAGGCTAAGCACTGCCTTCTCTTTGCATGGGACTAAGCCCTGTCCCGAGCCTTGCATGAGACTAAGCTCTGTCTCCACCTGGCATGAGGCTAAGCCCTGCCTCCCATTTGCATAAGGTTAAGCATTTCCTTCACTTTGCATGTGACTAAGCCCTGTACCGAATCTCGCATGAGACTAGGCATTGTCTCTCTTGCACTATTCTCTTCTCTCGGGCTAAGCTCTGCCCTCAACATTATACAAGACTAATCCTTGTCTTGATTGCTTCTAGCATCATGTATTTGCACCCATGGGCTGAAATGTCGCCAACTTGTACGAAGGAATCATAGTCTGAAGGCACCATCCTCATAGCCGGAAGACACCATGCCATGGCCTGAGGATCTCTCAAACCTGCATATCATTATCCAAAGGCGTCATGGTTCAGAGACACCATTTTCATGGCCCGAGAGCACCATTTCATGGCCTGAAAATTCCTTACCATGCAATTCATGGCCCGGTACGTCATGGTCTAAGGACGTCATCCTCACCGTCCAAAGATAATTATCATGGTCTGAAGGGAATTTGCATCATGTTTAAATTCACGAAAAGATATATGCTTGCAGTGCATATTTTTATTCGGAGGTAACCTGATAAGAAACCATTATCCCAACAGGAAAAATCCCGCTCCAGTTCCTTCATACTATTTCAAACCTCACCGCTCACCATAACCATTTCACATATTTGAAACCTTATATCCGTCCTTGTGATAACTTTATCGGTATATTTCGCCAGTAGATCAAGAACTACTTATCGGGTAAGAGGGTCAGCTGGTGATACCCAATTTTTCCCTATATTATTTTCCAAATGCATATGTATCTCCAAAACAATGCATGCGAATCAACTAATATTTTTCCATAATTTTTGTATTTTTAAAGGATTTTTAATTAATTTATCCCAGTAGCTTTATTATATAAATAATTACTAATTGCACCATAAATGGTTTTATGATAATTTTATTGCTTAATTTTATCATTTATATTTATATTAAGCTTTAATAATTTATGGAATAGCCATATTTACATTTCTTATGTTATAGTTGCAATAACTTTGCATTAATAGCCCATATGGGCATAATTACTTTATTTTACAAGAAAATGACCTTTTATATTTTTATAATATTAAGTAATTGTTTTAAATCATTTTATGCAGAAATATTAATTTTTATTATTTATTAGCTATTTTTATGAATTATTTTCAAATTAATTGGGTATTTAACAAATAGCTCTTTTAATTTCGGACTTTAGCCCAATTACTACCCCAGCCCAATTAAATCAACCCAATACCATAACCCTGCTCCAATACTCACTAACCCACAACCCAATACCCATAACCCATTTTATAACTCGCTCGACCATCATATTCAGTCCTGGCCATTGATCTCAAAAGATCAACGGTCCAGGACATTCCTTCCATTTTTAATTACCTAACAACCCACAACCCTAATCATTTCCCAAGTTCCGCCTCCCCTGAATCCCTTTTCCCTCTCTTCTCTCTCACCCTTCTCCCTAACCCTAGCCCGCCGTCACTTGATCCCCCTTCAATTCATGGGTTTTCCCTTCGATCTTAGGCCCCATCTGGCCTCTTTTCTTTACTAGTGTTATGATTTTTGTGTTATTTGAGGGAATCTCAAAGAGATTCAACATAGAATCGGTCCAAATCCTTCATTTTCTCGATGAATCCGACTGTGTTCATCTCTATGTTTGTGAGTATTGTTATCTTCATGTTTATGACTTCAAATCTCTGGTTCAAACCGGATTTTTCTTACCTCCATCTATTTTTAAAACCCAAGTCACTTCCTACTCGAGTCTGTTCAGATTTCTATAGATCTAAGATGATTTTGATTTTATTTATTTAAGATCTTCTGTTTTTCTTATTATTGTTAACCGATTTTTGTTTTTCCCTAAAAGCTAGGGTTTCATCTTTTATGTTTTTTCAAAATAGTTATAAAATATTTAAGCATTTAACTCCGGTTGTCTTTACTTGTTTAACTGATTTTCATGTCTATGTTTTAATCCCTAAGGTTTTTAATTATTTCACTATTTGTTCTGATATTTGCCCATTATTCTTTGGCTCTGTCAATTAAAAGAATTAATTATTTTTATTTGCCTAATTAGGGTTGGGAATTCTGTTTTCTTTTAAAACCGACATCTCTTTGATGATTTTACTTATTCTTTCCTTATTTGTAACTCATAATTGGTACTGCCTTCCTTAATTATGCTACTGGCCTAATTTCTGGGTATTGATTGTTTTGATCGACCTATAAATGGTTTTTAGGATTATTGCTTACCTTATTTAGCTTCAATCCTGTCTGCTAACTGATTTCATATGAGATTCTCCTTTATTTAAGGGATATTTCCTAGATTCTATCTTGTTAATTGATTGTGTTTAGCCCTAATTGATTGGTTAATTGATTCGCATATTTTATTTATGTACCGTTAATTTTCCTTGCATTATTTGTTTACTCTACTGAATGCTATATAAACTTTGCACCATTCTGATTTCAAAACACAAAAAAACACCTATACACACACGCCTATGCTTACAAGCGCACACTGAACACAAACGCTCTTGCACACTTACACGCATACAACTTGAGTTCTTTCTATTACTTCGATTTGCTGCAATGCTAGTTGGCTGAAAGCCAAGGCTAGACTCTTGGATTCCAATTGCCTTCACCTTCCTGTTTGTTATCTCCGTAACTGGTATACATCAATTTCTGTTATCATGTTCTACTCTATATCCTATGTAGCCAGTTTACTATAGACATCAACATGTTTCTGTTTTGATATTTGTTTCATGGCCATCTCTTTCTCAACTACTATGCCTCAGTTCTTATTTCCTGTGACATATATGATTAGCTTACTTCAAACCTCGATATGTACTGTTTATTATATGTTTCAAGTTAACTTTCTAACTAGTATGCTTTAGTCTTTGTTACTTCTTTGTTCCACATGTATGTGTGGTTAGTGCTTCAAATTGCAACATGCTTCTACCAGACATATAGTTCATGTTTTGTTTCTTTTTTTAGTAGCTATGTCTTAGTTCATGTTATCTTGTTGTGCTTATTGTAACTTCAGTATGTTTCTCTGATTAATACATGTCTATATGATTCCACCAAGTAATAATTAATAAACTAAGTCAACTCCAGCAATGTGAAACCTTGTTTGATTCAATTGTGACCCTGTTTAGTATGTCTATAATTTAAGTGTTCCTGCTTTTGTTGTGATTGTTTAATTATTGGTACCCATGTCTGAACTAATCTGCTGAGATGTGGTTCTGTTCTGTTTGTAGTCTTGTAACTTATTTCTATTCACTTCTGAAAATCAAACTGCTTTTCTAAAATTATCCCCTACCCTTATATACTATTTTCAAACTTCTACTCTTACTTATCTAGGGTCCTACCACCCCCAGAGTGAGCACTGCCTATGGTCCATGAGATTCCTTCAAAATCTGACACACTAGGGCTAGTCTTCCAATCATTTACAACTATATCTATGAGAAAGGTTCTGGTGTGAGCATTGCCCGGGGTCTTTGAGGCCCTTGGAAACTTTGACACACCAGAAGCCCATTTGTGTATTATGGATGAACTACCTGTGGAAATCAGACTTGCTTGCTTGAAGGCCTGGCTTCCGGATTGATGTTGGGCTTGCTAAGGCACCCTATATTGTAATGAATAGCTTTATGTAATTCATTCATATTGGTCTGTAATAATATAATAATCCTTGTAAAAATAGATATGAGGTTATTAGTAAAAGCTGGGGACGATTGTTATATATCTTTGTCAGGTTCGGGTAGAAATCATGCCTATAGGTTGTTGTGGTGATTCTTTATGTGCATACCATTTGAAATCATGCCTATAGGGTCTTGTCTCACCGTTTGAAATCTAAGGTTTCATACTTTCCATCCTAGAAATCCTGTTTATAGGTCTTTTATCAATTCTTCTTGAAGAAACCATATTTTATGCATATTTTCAAATCTCAATGTGCATTAGAAATCATGTATATAGGATCTTCTTTATGAATTATCGAACTTGTATGACATTCTGTTAACGTCTCTCCCCACTTAGATATCATGTCTATAGGAAATAAAATATAAAATCAGTTTTCTGCATTTAGATATCATGTCTATAGGAAGTAATACATGTAAACAGTTTCAGCACTTAGAAATCATGCCTATAGGGGTTAATTAATTCTGTAAATAACAGAAAACATGCTTATAGGATCTAAAAAAGATAAAAACATGTCTGTTAAAATCAGTAACTCATTTATGAACTATGTTATAGGTCTGTAATTACCAATTGTAGATACCATGCCTATAGGATTCTGTTCTAGTTATCACTTAGGCAAACTTATAGGAATTTTGGGGATAAAAATAACTGTGATTTAGTACTGCCTAAAGTTTGCCCAGATTCAGAGTTTTTAACAGAATCAGTAGGCAAACTGATAGGAATTGCTGCTCGCTTTAATAAGGCTGTTGTATATTCTGTTTTTTCTCATCTAGATATCCTGCCTATAGGATCTTAAATCATTAAAGACTGTTTGTTTGAATAGCGGGCATTTTTTTTGTTTACTTGTGGAGGTTAACATGAGCCCCTATTTGCTCTTTATGTGACAATCCTACTTGACTTTTGTTTTTCGCTTAGTTTTCTCATTTTAAGCAACATAGGTGAGTCTAGAACCACCTTAAATAGAGGTCCTAAACACCTCCAGGGTCATAGGTAAGGGACGGGTAGTGCACACATAAGGTACACACTAGAAGCTATTAGAACGCTTAAGTAACAACTAAAAGATAGTAACTGGGTAGTAAATGAGATGATGACCTGTGCGCTAATGCCATGCGTAACACCCTAATTTTGGGAAAGTTACCAATCATTGCATGGAAATGATCCTATAGGCTAAAAAAGGTAAGACCCCTTTAATTCCTATTTTAAAGTAAATATCTATTTGTTTTAAATTGTTTAACTTTCCTTTAAAGACTAATCCGCTTAATTGAGTTTGGCAAGGACCCACCGTCGTGGACTTCAAGGGGTGCCTAACACCTTTCCCTCAAGGTAATTTCGAGCCCTTACCCAAATCTCTAGTGACGTAAACTAGTTTCATGAGTTATTTGCTTTAGGTGCCCTAACACACCTTCATCCGTTAGGTGGTGACTCTTCAAATCCCATACCCCATCCCAGAAATATGTGCTGAAGCTAAAAGTACTAGAAAGACATGTTATTTCGTAAATAGAGAAACTAATTTGTTATCCTTTAATTCACACTGATTTAGGCGACTTGAAGCTGACTATGCCTAGAGGTGGTAAAAGATATTATGTGACTTTTATCGATGATTTTTCTAGATATGCTAAGTTTTATTTGCTTAGAAATAAAGATGATTTATTTAATGCTTTTATTTCTTATAAAACTGAGGTTGAAAATTAACTTAGGAAAAAAATCAAGAGAAATAGATCAAATAGATGTGGAGAATATTTATCTTTAAATGATTTTAGTGAAATAATGGAATAATTCATGAAGTAACTCCGTTTTATTCACCTGAGTCAAATGGAGTAGCTAAAAGGAAAAATAGAACATTGAAAGAGATGATGAACTCTATGTTAGTTAGTTCTAATGCTCCTTATAATTTGTGGGGTGAAACTATATTATCTGCTTGTCACTTACAGAATAGAATACCACATAGAAGAACTGAAAAAACTCTGTATGAATTGTGGAAGGGTTATAAACCTAACTTGAAATATTTAAAAGTGTGGGGGTGCCTTGCTAAAGTTCTTTTGCCTGAACCTAAAAAGAGAAAAATAGGTTCTAAAACTGCTGATTGCATGCATATTGGATATACTGAACATAATGATGCATATAGGGATGGTAATGAGGCGGTGCGGGTGCGGGGCGGGTTCAAACGTTAGCGGTGCGATGCGGGTTTGAGAATTTGCGGTTGCAGGGTGGTGCAGGTTCAATTTTTAAATTAAAAAAAATGTGGCGCGGGGTGGTTTGCGGGTGTGGATTTATTTTAAAAGGCTAAATAATATTTAAAACCCTAGTCCCAAATACTCCCAATTTCACTCAGAGTCTCAGACTTAAAACGGGTCATCTCTCATTCCCTCTCAGACGACAGACACAGAGACTATTGTCTCTCATCTCCCAATTTCACTCAGACTTCGTCCTCGGGAATAGGTACTCATCCTCGAATCTCAAACTCTTGTCTCAATTTCTATCTCAAACTCTTGTTTTTCGGCCGTAACACGGTCTTTGATTCTCTAGCGGTTCTTCAATTCTCAAAAGGTGGACCGTCGACGACTTTCTCCGGCGATGAGCCTATACGTCAGAAGATCTTTGTTTCTTTATCTGGGTCCTCTTTTGTCTATGGTTTGCTTATTGGTTTGATTTCAAACTTTACGAATTTGATGGTTTTGGGCTAAATGTCTTGTTTTAATTAATGATATATTTTGATCAATTTTATGGATCTGAATTAGGTGGTTTAAACAGAAGTGAAGTGTGTCCATTCCACTTGTACGTAGTAGTAATGTGTGGACCAATTTTATACTCCTATTTGTTTTAGCTTAATGATTTGAGGTTTGTTTTTTCCTTCAGTATCAGTGTATCACATTTTTTTGTCGGATTTTCTGATCTAATACTGTAATTTAGTATTGATCAACTCTTAAAAGAGTTGGATTTGGTATTAGGTTGTCAGTTCCTTATGTCACTTTTGGATTAACTAATTAATTGACTCTTTTTTCATTTTCCATGTGCACTTAGAAATGTCTCATAATATTAATTTATCTTATTTTTTGTAGAAAAGTATGGAGCCTCAAAATGAAGAGAATCCGGTTGGTTCATTTTCTAGTACTTTTCCTATAGAGAGTGAGAGTTAATTGCCTATGCAAGTCGATGAATTTACCACTGAAGTTATCGATGAAAGTGGGAAAAGAACTTATTTCTGATGCATGGAAGCATTTTAAATCGGTGATGATTAATCATGTTCGTTTTGGTGTTTGTAAGTATTTTAATACTCATAACAAATCAACAAGAAATTATGGGACATCATCCATGTTAGATCATAGCCGTAGTCGATGTCGTAAAAATCCAAGTAACTTAGATAATAAGGGTAGTTCGGGGGGTGATGGTAGCCAACAACCTATTTTGATCAAGATGTTTCACGCAGAGAACTTGATCATGCTATCATTTTGCACGAGTATCCATTGTCCATTGTTGATCATGTAGGATTTAGGAAGTTTGTTGCTAGTATCCAACCGTTGTTCAAAATGGTGTCTAGGAACACAATCAAGAATGATATACTGATGATTTTCGACAATTTGAAATAAAAAACTTCTATGTTATTGGAAAAGTTACAAGTAAAATTGCAATAGCAACTGATATGTGGACTTCAGACATTACCAAAAAGGGTTCATGGCTATTACAACATATTTTATTGATGATTCATGGAGACTTCAAAGCCGTATTCTTAGATTTGTTTATGTTCCTGCTCCATATGATAAGGATACTTTGTGTAGTGCGTTGTTTTATTGCTTGTTAGAGTGGAATCTTGAAAGAAGAATTTCAACAATTACATTTGATAATTGTAGCACAAACAATGCTATGATGAAAACGTTACTAGATGAGAAACTTTGTAAAAGGGATTTATTATTGATGGGTCAAATGTTACATGTGCAATGTGCTGCACATATCTTGAAGTTGATTGTACAAGAAGGACTAAAGGTGATACAAGATAGTATTAATAATGTGTGTGACAATGTCTTATATTGGATAGGGTCTTCAGGCAGAATCGAAAGGTTTGAAGAAGCTGCACGATTGCTACATATTTCTTGTAACAAAAAGTTAGAGTATGATTGCCCTACTCGTTGGAACTCAACATATCTAATGTTGAGAACAACCCTGGAATACAAAGATTTGTTTATGAAGTTGAGCCTAAATGACCTTAGTTATCGTTGTTTTCCAACCGAAGGGCAATGTAATGCAGCAAAAGAAGTTTGTGATACATTAAAGTTTTTCTACCATATCACTGAAGAATTCTCAGGGACTCAATATCCCACTTCTACTCAATATTTTCTAAAGATTGTGATATTAAGATAGAATTGGAAGCCTTGGCAAAAAGTTTAAATTCTTTGATTAGCTCTATAACATCAGCAATGTTGTTGAAATTTAAGAAATATTGGGATGAAGTGAATATTTTGATGGATGTAGCTGCTATCTTTGATCCGAGGTATCAGATGAGGTTCGTGGAGTTCTATTTTATACATATTTATGGTGGAGAAGCTACTTCAGATAAAATTCAAGAAGTTCGAAACTATTGTGTTGATCTCTTTCAAGAATATAAGAGTGGAGGAGCTGAGTCAACCCAAGCATCTAGTTCTAGTGAAGTTGTTGGTCATGTTGAGGGTGATCGACTGTCTAGTTTTGATAGGTTTGTCGCATCGAGTAGCTCGAATGTGGACACAAGATCGGAAGATTCTTATTTAGAAGAAAATGTGCTACCCTGCACACCATTATTTGACACTTTAATTTGGTGGAAGACAAATGGATTAAAATTTCCTACTTTACAAAAAATGGCTCGTGACCTCTTAGCCATTCCTTTCTCTACCGTTGCTTCAGAATCTATATTTAGTACTAGTGGGAGATTGATTAGTCCGCATCGTAGTAGAATTCACCCTACTACTTTGGAGGCTTTAATACGTGCTCACACTTGGTTATGGAACGAAATAAATGGTAAGTAATATTTTCAATGACTTGTAATATTAATAGTGATTTTCAATTTTTAATTCTATATATGTTTCTTTTTAGGTTTGGCTTCAACGGTCGACAAAGTTTCATGTCCAACATTACTTGACGAAGAGGAAGAACCGGATTCAAGTGGTCGATATAAGAGGAAGAGAATGTCATTTGTTGATAGATTATGTTGAGTATAGACCATTAGACCTTGCTGTCTTGCCAAACAGACTTTGTAGTTTGTTAAAGCTACTGCTCCTATGCCTTTTGAGATGTGTTTTTACTCTTAGATTATGTGTTTTGCTTCTAAAATTCTGGTACTTTTTGCTTGATGTGATGGATGAAGGGAGATTCTTGTTCTTCATTTATCTGATAAAAATATGATCTTCTGTTGAAATCAAGGGAGTCAAGTCAGCACAGGCTGATAACAAAATAAAAATTTACAATTTTTTGTGTACTGAACTATCCTGGTCCTATTTTCCTGATCAATTTATTGAGAGACTATAGGTTTCTTGTTTCTTTAACTTTTGTGGGGATGAGGTTTGTAAAAGTTGTTGAAAAAAGCTTTGAGTTTGAAGCTAAGATTGAATGTTAAAGGGTTCACTGAAAATTTTCCCTAATAGGATATGCAGGTGCAAGATTTGGATGAGCTCTTGCACTTTCATCAACGGATTTGGGGAAAATGAGGGGAATTAGAAGCAATATGATGGTGATTCAAAATCCCATTGGTCTATCACATGCGTATATATTTGACATGTCCCAAATATGATAATATAGTCATAAACAGCGTAATGGTTACAACTGTGCTCTCGGGCTAATCGAATTCAGGAGCTTCTCGGGCGGCTTATTTTTCGGATTTCGTATCCACTGCTTGTTTCTTGTTTACCTAGATGGGGGGTGAAAGAATCATGTTTGTTGTTGCTAGTTTCACTATGACAGGAATTCAACATGTTCAACTTTGTTTGAAACAATTTTAATCCGAGATTAATGTTGGACCACCAAAAGGAAATTTTGGGTTTGAGAAGCAAGCTAGTGGCACTTTCTATATAACATGTCCTAGTTGGATGGATTGGTTTCATTATGTGGATTGAAATATCAAGTTGAACATTATTTGTTTCCAATATTACCAATCTTTTCCTTTGTGAAGGAACTCTGCAAAGAACTTAAAGTAAATTACTTTCCAAGATTACCAGTCTCAAGGGATCCATTTTAATGTCAAGAAAAGAAAATCCATAGTTATGTTGTTTAAAGGGCGTGACAGATTGGCTAGTTAATTTTTTCCACATGGGAAAGAGTAATATGTTGAATATTTTTAGAAAGATTGCGGTAGAGATGAGTATAATAACATGAATGGAACCTCAAATTAAAGTATCGTTGCTAAAAATTTTCAACGTCTTCCTAATTAATTGTTTTGTTAAAAAAATTAGATTTAAGTCTAGCTTTCTAATAAAGAAAGAATTTTTATAAAAAAAAATTTGCGGAGCCGCACTTGGACGAAACCACTTCTGTACAAATTTCTTTGAATCCATCCCTTTCAAAATTGGCGGTGCCCCCGGTATCTGATCAACCGGGGAATCGTACGTTTCTACTTACTTATCATTTGCCTCAATTTTCTTCTCTCCCGATTCAATTCGTTTGGTGAGCTCTTCGAGCATCTGCATTATTGCAGGGTCATTCCCCAATTCACTGGCATTTGATCTTTCTGGTATTGGCTTAGTCCGGTGGGCGGCTTCCGGTTCAACCTCACCCGGCGTTCGATGCTGATTTTGTAGATGTGCAATAGCAACTTGTTGAGACTGTAGCATCTCGAATATCACTTGAAGACTAACTCCTCCATCTCCTCCGCCCTGTGTATAACGACCACCAGGTCGGCCTTCTCTGCGTACACTCCTTATGGGGTCCGCGCCCAGATTCACATTTAAAGCGATATGCGAACTGACGTCGACTGGATTGGGAATCAGTGCTCCCTCGATATTATATTGTGGTACCTCGACCCATGTAACAACTACATTTTCGCTTTCCCTGTGAAATCAGAGGCCATTATCATCATGTGTGGGTGTTGTTTGTGAGTTTGACATATTTTAACCAGAAAATAAAAATACTTGACAAGAACAAGCGTAAAGTAGTATGTGTTATCAGAATTAGTATTGAATAATCACTATTATCCTTAGCCCCACAGTAGACGCCAAACTGTTTACCCTAAAATTTGGATAATAATTAAACTTATATTTTGGTTTTTAAGGATATGTGATTTCACCCAATACCAATTGATAATGCGTAAGTAAATGACATAATTAAACTAGAAATAAATCAAACCAATATTAAAATAGAGCTTCAGCCTCGAGTTTAGATGCCCTCGAACTGATAAGTGTAAGAACAATAAAGATGGAATAGATTGGCGAACAATAACAAAAGTAAGAAGGGAAGAGTTGTACTTTTTTTGTCTCTGTCAATAATGTGATTACAAATGATTGGATCTCCTCTTTATATAGTAGAGGAATCCTAATTATGGTATATCTCTAATTACATAAGGAAATAGTATAATCAGCTAATCAACCGCTTCTGATTTGATCCGTTCCGAGATTCATGCCACGATCCTCGACCAATCATGGATCTCTCTCCTCCGTTACTAAGTTATCCCCAATGTTACTCGGAGCCTATCTCCCTTGGCTTCGATTGATATCGACCTCGATCTCGAAAGAGACTTTGTTCTCGAACTCAATGCATCAACTATTCGATGCAACATCCTAGTCTAGATCAAATAGTGAAATCGGGTGGCCCCGATTTCTATCGTATATATATTTATTGCGTGCGAAAATTCTATAGAGAAATTGTGTGAATTCTTTGTGCAGGACATACTCCTTTAACTGGAAATTAATAATATAGATTGAACGAGTAAATTGGCTGCGTATGACTGCTCCTACTGTAAAGAAAGCATATAACACCACTTGAAACAAAAAGGTCAGATAATGAACTCGCGAGCGATCACATGGAACTGATTATCTTAAAATATAATTGTAAACGATTAAACCTGAGCCCACCCAATTTTACTATTTGACCGAGACCCGGGGGTTGCATCGAAGGTCGGCCTCGCAACGGAATAGACTAAATCACGAGGATAAGGTACCCAGTTTAGAATCGAGGTACCTATCGAAATCGAGGCTAGTAGAAATTGAAGCAAAATGAGACGGACATCGGGAAAGATCGAAGATAGCACAATAACAGAAAGGCGAGATATCCGTGACTGGTCAAGGATCATGGTATAAATCTCGAAACGGATCAAATCAGAAACGGTTAATTATCTAATCATGGGATTTTCTTATGTAATTAGAGTTATACCATAAGTGGAATTCCTCTACTATATAAAGCGGGGTTCTAATCATTTGTAAGACACATTGTTCATAGATATAAAACCAATATAATTATCTTTCTCGTTTATATTCTTGTTCATCAGCTTGTTATACTTTTAATTGTTCTTACATCAACCAGTTCGAGGGTATTCAAGCTCGAGGTCTGAGTTCCATTCTAACATTGGTTTGTTTTACTTTGTTGTCCATTTCTTCTATTAATCTTCATACTTATCAATTGGTATTGAGTGAAATCACGTATCCTTAAAACCACATTATAAGTTTAATTGTTATCCAATTTTAAGGGAGACAATGACCTTGGATTTCACAAGCAACGCCTACACATGGTGGCAACGACCTTGGATTTCACAGGGAAAATGACAATATAGCCGCCCCAGGGATCGAGGTGCCTTAGGCTGACCTCGAGGGAGCACCAATTGCAAATTCTGTCAATGTCAGCTCACATATCACCCCTAAACGCAAATTTAGGCGTTGATCCCGAAGGTAACGTATGGAGGGAGGTTCAATTAGGTGGTCGAGATGCACAGGGCGGGGAAGATGGTGGAGTTAACCTCCAATTGATATTTGAAATTTTACAGGCTCAACAAGACGCTATAGCACAACCACAAAATCAGCATCGAGCACCAAGTGGGATAGAATAAGAAGTCGTCCATAGGACCGAGCCTGTACTAGAGAGATCGAACGCCAGTGAATCGTGGACTAACCCCGCAATTATGAAAATGCTCGAGGAGCTCACTAAGCAAATTGAATCAGGAGAAAAGAAAATCAAGGCAAATGACAAGAAAGTAGAGACGTACAACTCCCGGGTTGACCAAATACCGGGGGCACCACCGACACTAAAAGGTTTGGATTTAAAGAAATTCGTACAGAAGCCTTTCTCTCCAAGTGCGGCTCCGAAGCCCAGTCTGAAGAAATTTTAAATGCCAAAAATTCCTAAGTACAATGGGACCACCGACCCTAATGAGCATGCCACTTCTTATACATGCGCAATAAAGGGGAATGACTTAGAAAAGGATGAGATTGAATCTGTCCTACTGAAGAAATTTGGGAAAATTTTGTCGAAAGGAGCGATGATATGGTACCACAATTTGCCGCCCAATTCCATTGATTCCTTCGCCATGCTTGCAGACTCCTTCGTAAATGCACATGCCAGAGCGATAAAAGTTGCGACTAGGAAGTCGGTCCTCTTCAAGGTTAAATAAAAAGGCAACGAAACGTTGAGGGAATTTGTTGGTTGATTTCCCAATGCACACGCAAGTGTACGTGGTCGACAAGTAATATAGGATTTTAAGTCCAGATATCGTACCCACAGGGACTTGTGATTAACTATCAACTAAACTAAACTCAAACAAATATTTTACTAAAATTAATCTAAAATAGTAAATTAAGAGATTAAAGAGACAACTAACTTAAAGACGAATTCAATGTAATTTGATATTCTAGAGTTATGGGTTGGCAAACAATCACGTTGAGTTTTCGACCTAAATCTTCAAATCAGGTTTATTGATTGACGAGGTTAATATTGCTCGTAGCCTTCTCCCGAAGTACAACTCGCCTATTCAAGCTAACCTAACGCCTATATTCCTATGGAATCAGGATTAACAAGAACGCATTAATAATTCCCGTATAATAACCAAGCAAGGCGATTAGGTATATTCCTATCCTAACCGCAAATCCGCTCCCCTGAAGGGTTAAGATCTTGCTCTACCCAATCTTATATGCAATCTAGAATTCCCTCTCCCGAGTTCAACCCTAGATTCGTAGATAGTA